>CM017556.1:14128516-14353516 GCA_007844125.1 Sinonovacula constricta
AAATTGTGAGAGTTTATAATCGCATTTAAACTTTAAGTATTGTAAACTTTAAGTATTGTAAAATACAGAGCGCGAGTTACAAAATATTTCTAAGAGCAGAGTTAGTACATGTGATTGTATTATAAAATATTGTTTAAATCAATGTACTGACTTATCCCAACATAGTAAAATACGTTCGTCCATAGACATACCATTGACTTAGGGATATCAGATTTTTTTATAGTAGAAAGTATATTGACTATCGGCACTCACCACCAACTATTGGTGCTCATCACCATAATGAAAGGTGGTTGGGTATCAGTCCTACAACAGTTGTGTGTGTATTCAAGGCAAGGTTTGTGAAGTGGGCTGGCAATTAGGAATTGTGTATTTGTTATCCAGCAGAAGTAGTATTATAGTAATATTTTTCCGTGTTTTAGTGTCTTCACGAACCATGAGTGTTTAAAAAACTTAAATATGTGCATTTACAATTCTGTAATTATGCGATTGTGGTTGGGAAAAATAGAATAAAAATATATAATACATAATTTAACGTTAAATTTGTTGTAACATGATAGACAATAATTATTAAAGCACAAAGACGTTTAACTGGATGGTTCAAGAAAGATATTAGCCGCATTGCGATGTTACTGATAATATTTAAGACCTTGCACTTATGTAACGCAATAAATTTCACTATATTAGAAACCACTGACCACCGTTCAAGTCATATAATTCTGCGGGTATTGACCTGATTTTATAGTTTGCCATACTATATCCGTGCAGTAGAGTCTTTACGACGGAGACTGCGATCCCCTTACTGTTTACTGTCTAGCATAATTCATTAGACCAATGGTGGTCAGAAAGTTAATGAAAGCAGGTGACAAAGATTTTCAGGTGAGACATAATTAGGCTGGCATAGGTGATGGAGCTTTATGGTCGTTTTATTGTCGTCTGTTGATTATTGTCGATTCTAGTCTTCGACTTTACGGGATGAGAGTCTTGAACCCCGTGAACTTTCTATGGTAAGGTAGATCACTATGCTTGTGAATAAAACACTGTTTTAAGGTTCTTTGGCTCTTTTAACTTGCCTGTTTGTAATGTATTTTTATTTGCAATTTCGTATGAACATTCACCTTGTTGTATTTACTTTATTTTATTTTAAGCATATGCTTCGGTTGTTAAGATACAAAACGTGTCTATAAATCTAGCATGTAGCTAGGGTGATACTTAGCAAAGACTTCTTCTTCTTCTTCTTCTTCTTCTTCTTCTTCTTCTTCTTCTTCTTCTTCTTCTTCTTCTTCTTCTTCTTCTTCTTCTTCTTCTTCTTCTTAATATTATTATTATTATTATTATCATTATTATTATTATTATTATTATTATTATTATTATTATTATTATTATTATTATTATTATTATTATTATTATTATTATTAATATTATTATTCGACTTTCTTTCTCCTATTCTTTGTTCTAGTTCTTTCTTTGTCTCTGTCTTGATGTCCTTATCCCTTTTCTTATCTTCTTTCTTATTTTCTTCGTTCACATCCTCCTTGGTTTTATTTATCGTTCTAAATATATTTATTATCAACATTTGATACACAGCAAAAATGCACCCCTTGCTTAATCGTAGAAAAAAGGAAGGTTCATTATTTACCGTCATTACTATTAAATTACTATTAATTAAGCTTTATAACCTTTAACATAGAATAAAAGCAAATTCACCGCACGGTTGCGTGCAATGTTCATTCTCTTACAAATGAAACCCAATGTATCAATAGAAGGCGGTGAACTTCTGTACACGTCAAACTTACATTTATTAAATAAAGATTAGGACTTAATGCTTAACAAGTGTGTATTTTCTGCAGAATCTTCTGTAGAATCTTTTATAGGGATGGGGAACGACACATGTTACATAATTGTGGCGTCTTGTTTCAACCATGCAATTATGAAGCTGTAGTGTGCACATCAAAAATGTGTAACTTGGTAGAAATGCATCAGTCACGTAAAAAACCTATAGCAAATGTGAGAAAAGGTTTGAATAATCAAAATGTGCCACCTTTTAAATAAAGAAAGAAGTACGTCGTTTTTTTCTATAAAAGTGCATTTCAAAAGCCTTAAGCTCATGTTATGCTGGCCTTATCGCTCATTATATGCACTTTATATTTACTTATATTATTAATAATAACACAATCCAATTTTTAAGTTTATTTTTTATATTTTGGATAATTTTGACATTAGCTCATGTTACAAAAAGTAATTGAATATGATACATTTAGTGTTGTTTGTTTGTTGTTGCTTTGTTTTGTTATTAAAACAAACGTTTGTTTTGGTGACGTCATTACTATCCGTTGACGTTGTATTCCTTTTCCCGCCCTTGTATTTACTGGGAGAATATTGATTGCAACTTTTTGGTAAGCAGAGGTGCTGTACAATGAGGCCACGGAGTGAATGTTTCACAAAATTTGTCATTTACGTTAAAGGTATGAAAATCACTTACTATGAATTTTAATATACTGTTATTTATCATCGGATTGATAGAATTAAAATACAATTAGATTTCGATACATCATTTTGACTCGTGGAAAAAAAAATCAAAATTTAAATCAGAAGTTCTCTTAAATGATTGTTGCTGAAGAATCCGACAAAATTGAAAATTGTTATTCAGTTTGCCTTTAAGTTTAAATATATTCTAAATTATTGAAGACATTTTGTGAAATATTTGAAAATATATGGGTGGTATAAATTCATTGTGTGCATTAACGCACACTTTAAATGGTACTCTGTCATAATTTCGATCAAAAAATGGCCATTTTCTTCTTAGAAATTACAGATTTTATTCTTTTCTTTTTAAGATAAATAATGAATGGACACCATAACAGTTTTAGCTAAAGAAAAACCGTAATCTTATTGTTTGTTTTGTTGCTATTGTTGTTGTTTTGTTTTTGTAAAAGCAGCGTTGATTTTGCAGGTTTGATTTTACTGAGAAAATTGAAAAAAAAGGTGCTAAAACAACCTTAATTGATTATCAAACTTTATACATTAATAAAAGTCACTGCTAATGTATACTTCAAACATAAATCTTCAACCGTGTTTATTTTTCTTTGATTGAGTAATGTACATCACTCTATGGTGAAGATTGAATGATTATCTTCACACGTTTCTCTTGAGATCGTGTCAAGACGTTAACAAAATCTTTGTTGTGTCAAAGACAAACTGTGAAACCGTAACCACGTACCAGGTTTCCGGAGGTCATATATTTCTGCACATAGCACGTCTAATTACATCAGGAACTTAATTTAGCTTACAAATACAAATCATTGCCAATATAGTGAAACATAGCATCTAATTTTTTCCATCATTGTTTGGATGTTGAAAAATGTGTCTGCAGCTTCGACTGATATGTAAGTGTTGATTTTCTTGCTTGTTAAGCAAGACAACACATAATCAAACCATACTACATGTACAATAACCATAAATGACGCATGATTATTATTGTCCTGTTTTGTAAATTATGTTTCGCTAAAACATGTTTTCTTCTCATTTCCAGTTTTGTCCATGGGAATCATGATGTGTGATGGTAAGTCAATCTTTATTAAGTTTACATTAGACAATAAATGAGGTTGTTGTTGGCGCTGCTGTTGTTATTGTTGTTGTTGTTAATGATGATGGTGAGATAATGTATGTGATGATAATGAATATGATGGTGATGATGAATGATGGTGACGATGATGATGATGATGATGATGATGATGATGATGATGATGATGATGATGATGATGATGATGATGATGATGATGATGATGATGATGATTATTATTATTATTATTATTATGAAGAGGAGGGTTGTCTATGATGATTATACTAACGACAGTGATCATGATAATGATGAAGATGATAATAGTGATGTTTCTTTATACGCATGCAGCTTGCGGTCACTATATAGAGATCAGTCCGGGCGGGACTGCCTTTATAACGTCCGGCAGCCCATATGAGGCGTACGTTCACTGTATCTGGTGGCTGGAGACAGACCGTGGCTACCAGCTCTCCATAAACATCACGTACGCTGGGGACGTTAACGACGGTCGCTGCTGGTGATTATATTGTGGTAAGTAGTAGAACAAGATACAAGATAATGAATGTTATTTTGTTTGATTAACACTCAAATCTATGTGTCTTCTCACTTAAGATTGCATTTTTAAGGAATTAAATTTGTGAATCTGTACTCCCAATAAAATCCATTTCTTTGGGAATTGTGATACTTTAAATTTAGCCTGTGAATATCCTCTTAAATCAAGAACATGTAATAAAGCGAATTGTTGTCTGTGGAAACATTAAAATTATAAAAGACGATAGGTACAGCGTTATTTTCAATGCGATTTTTATCACAACTTAAGTTGTAAGAAAGTGTAAAACACAAAATACACAAAATACCCGTTCATTTTTGTGTTCATATTTTTTCTTTATATGCAATGGGGATTTCCACCAAATACCGTCTACGACATAATTTTGCTATCAAATTATGGCTGTAGAGAACTGTCTCTGATAGAATAATTTGTGCAATATGGTTGTTTTGCCCATGCCTGTGTGATTAAGCGGTGACAATCACGTTAGCAAGACATAACACTTAATTATATATTTCTAGCATTTTATATGATGTTGTTTCTTGCTACAAAGTGTCGGTTACCACCTGTAGAAACGACAGTGATCGTGGGGTTTTTTTTTCCAGATAAAGGACGGAAAGACAGACACTGACGTCATCCTCGACGCCAGTGACACGTGCACGAGTTTGACGAATCACGTGGTAACGGCGAAAGCCAGTTGGATGCAGGTGCAGTTCAAAAGTGACGGGATTACATCGACAAGTGGATTTCAGGGCCATATAAAGTCCACTTACATAGGTATGTAGTTAATCAAACGCGTGGGTTCAGGTGAAGAAGGCAGACTGATCATGTTGAAATATTAAAGACTGATCATACACAGGTACGGCTTTTCGTTGATATCAATAAAGTAAAGTTCGAAAACATAGCTTCCGCCTGTAACTAATGCAGTTCAATAAAAGGGTCGTAACTATTCATGAACAAAAATAACCTAGGTAACATCCCTTTGACAGACAACGACACTAGTTCTTTGCTGCATCATAACAATGCTATTAGACAATCAATTATTCATAGAAATAAAACGACTGGCCGACGGACGGACCGACGGACAAAATGACTCACCTTCGGGTTATAAGACTTCACGAAGAAAGCACTTAAATGAACCATGCAACTGACAATTAACTGTAAATCAAGAAAAAAATCATTTCATGTCTGTGAGGAATACAACTTAACAAAACTAAATATTAAAACTGAGGTATTGGTTATAATTTCAGTACACTCCCAAATATCTGCCGTTCCGTGATTGATCTCTTGACAAGTTTCGTACATTTGATTGTATTAATGTTGCATTGTGTTTATTTTAAAAGTGTTTGGAGCGGACATATAATGTACCAATATTTTGGTTTCATTTCAGGTTCAAACATTACAAACTACTCCAATCCTATAAGAGGTGAGTAATTTACAACATTAGACATTTTTTTCAAATCATATTACTATTTAAATCAATAAGTGATATCACAAAACGGTCATGATAGCTTCTCCATAAGATAATACATTAATAATAGTTAACATTAAGCGTAACACGTAGAAAATTAGTGCTAAATTTAAATATGCTTTCACGACATGCCAAACATTTGAATTATAAGGATAATAACGACTACCGAGAATCACATTGATTTTTGTTCCCTTTTTAATTAGAACACAATAATTTTCTAATTAAATACAACTTACACGCACTTTTATCTTTAATGACTTTTTCATGTAGCCTTGATATGACACGCAATTTAAACTGACAAGTTATGTTATATAAAAAAAATGGTTTAACTTCTCATTTTGGTCAGTTTTAAGACGTTGTGTATCTTTTTTGTGTAATGTAACGTACATGTATTAACTTTCATTATATTTTAATAAATAAGTGTTTGTTGTTGTATTGTTGAAATATTTACTTTTGTATTTTACCAGAATGTCGGTCGTACGAGTGGGGCTGTGACAATAAAGTGTGCATGACAATGTCATACCGATGTGACGGTTTTAACGACTGCGGTTGCGAGGACGGCTGTGACGAACATCAGTGTGATGGTCTTTCCATAGGTACGCCAGTATCCTTTCTTTCTCTTTAACAACATTTTAGTAAATATGGCAAATTAGTAATATACCGTCGTCCTAGGTTATTCCATAAATATCCTATATGTCGGTGAGAACTTCCCTACTAAGAGCTGTCGGATCAAAATATGCAAATTTGACTTTGGAGTCTCTGTTAATATGTATATCATTATTTGCGTGTTGTTGAAAAAAAGTGAGTTATATTGTGTATTGTTAATAATGTGCCTATAAATATAGTATCATAAGTATGATAGTATGATAAGGGTTAACGTAAGTTGTTTTGTTTCCTGAAATTGTCACCCGCAGCTTACCATCTTGTCTGTATTACGGCTTTCATCCAAAAGTGCATTCAGTTGCAAAAAGCTGCTGGTAGTAAAACCGTGCAACCCATACTAAAACAGCTTAAATTATGGACACATCGCCTTTCGTACAATCGCTCAATAGGCAAAATACTGCCTTATTAAAGATGCTCTTAAAAATACTTTCTCTTTTTCAGGTAAATACACCATTATGATTATCGGAGGGTGCATAGGTTTTTTATTGTTTATAATCTTCTTTATTTTTGCCTATGCATTTGAGAGACATTTGAAGAATAGGGCGTTAATGGCCGACCCGGAAGCACAAGCGGATCTGCAGCGCAAAAAGGCGGACAAAAAACGTAAGGAGGCGTACCAAAAGGCCGTTAAGGGACAAAAGGATGGATGGGCATAAAAGCGCGCTGAAACTAACGAATACTCATTGTAACAATATCACCAATATATATTTTTATAACCACAACGGCGTGTATCAATGTATGTCAGTGAAGACATCAAAATGTGTTGAATCAAACGACATGTGTTTGTAAAGATGTAATTCTTTACACATAATGTACTAATTTTTTTCTCACGTATAATAGTAAGATACCATGTTTCCGCGTCCTGAAAACTGCAAATGCATCGTGATTATTCATTGGATGTATAACGAAGTGGCTAAAGAATGAACATTTCTTGGCGTGAAGGTGATATTAACTCAACATTGTAGAATCCACGCAAAGCTCTCTGCCATAACCATGTGGTCGTTGAATGTGCAAACCGTGTGACATTTCCGCAGACACACCGGAAGTAGATGTACTCACCGGAAGTGTAATAATCGGTTACTGGAAACTGAATTCTAATCAAGGACGGAGTTTGCAATACACGAGACCATTTAAAAAGCGAGCATGGTTCTAGAGAAATAATTGAAGCTTCGTCTCTAAAGTAGTAACATTAAAACCGAGGCTGAAACAATAAGTTATGTACTGAATAATGAGACATATGTGATCTCTTCAGCTTGCTGCCGAAAGATAGCGACTTATTTAAGGAAGCTTCCGGAAGTTGCCGAGTTCCTTCCATCCATCCTTCGCTGCTCAATACAAGAACAGCCCAGTCACGTTACTTGATTCCATGCGTGTGTGAGGTTTTATGCGTGTATGCGTGCGTGCATGTTCGTATGGGTTTTGTAATCTCTGATTTATAATATTGTGCATATATGTATTTATGTTGTTATTTATATACTCGTGTGCATCATACAATTTCAAAATGTATGTACAAATGGCTATAAAATAACAAGTTTTATTATCTTTGAATTTTAATAAATTGTGTTCATTTAGACTTCTTACATTCAAAACAATATGCAGTAAATGTACAACTATCAGATAACTCTTTGCTGCATTCGTTGTACAGTTAAATAACAGTGGAAGGAACGATTTCTATGGATCATATTTTAGACTATAGTTTTAAATGCCAATGCTTTGTTCGCTCGTGGTTCCGAAATACTAAGTTGAAACACCTTCCTTATAACTTGTTTCTAATATAGACATTGAATTAATTGTGGATGCTTTTGTTATATGTATCGCAATGTTTATGTATGTTGAGGATTGTAAACAGATATTGACTCTTGCACATGTTGGATAAATACGGCCTCATTAGTGGAAGACCTTTGCGATTCCACGAATACCTGCTGGTATATCTGATCCAATTTTGTTTGTTTTTTGTGTTATGAGATTTTTTTTGTGTGCATGATTTATTATTATACACTATAAACATTTGAGTGTTGGGCGATTGCAGGTTCACTGTTCCTTAATTTGTGTGTCTGTATACTTGTCCTTATGTTTCATCAATCTTAATCGGTAATCGGTCTATGTTAGCTTTCTTCTATTGTTCTTCCAACACGTGTATAAGAATGATTGTGTTTATTGTACAAATATATATTTTATTTGCAAGGAAAATCTAAAAAAAATGAGACGTCAGTTTTGTTTTTTATTTTCAAAAGATTTGTCGTTTATTACTTAACACACACTTATTTAACTTATTAGGTCGTGTTTTAGACAGAATGGGGAAAATGCTACTAAACTTTCATTATAACGTGTAATTTTATGCTGGCATGTTAAATTTCAGGTTATTATTTGCAAAGAAAAGTACAAATCTTCATACATCATGTTTCTTAAGAGATGGGAGTTTTCATGCAGTATATTACTTATTGTATACATCTGGTCAGGCGCGTTTCTGCCATTACGCACTTTACGCACGTGCGTAACCTCCGTTCGAAAAATCGAAAATCTAAAAGTACCAAAAACACTCAGAAAGTTGATGCCTAACCCGGGTTAGGAATAATATATTTTATTTGCGTAGTTTCTATGTTATAAAATCTTTTTACCACACCAATCAATTTGAAAAGGTTTAAAATGATTAAACTTATACACGTCAGAATTTTAGTCGTTCATATTTTGCGTTAAGTTCCCCGCATGTCCGCATTTTACCTGTTATTCATTTGAAAAGAACTGGATATATTCAAAAGTATTACTGCAAAGGTTATGTCCCTTGTTATTGTGCGTTACTTCAAACACGGCCCAGATACGCGCCTGCATCTGGTCATTATAATACTTATAAGACTAAATGGCAATATTTAATAAAGTGACATTTGGGATATTAACAAAATTGAAGTAAACTGCAATTTCAGTTTGTTGTTTTTTGTAGTAAATCTAAACGTATAAAATGAGTAGTGTATATAGTTTAACTGCTCTGTTCTCCCGCGTACTATGTAAACTTTCAAGGTCCCGTTCGATAGTCGACTGAATTTCATAAATAAAAGAAAATTGGTTACATGCTTTCTTCACCGTAATGCATGCAGAAGTATCAATAAAACTGTCAAATAATGTAATCCCTAATCACCAGTTTTGCGTATTTTATACGTATATATTTGCCACAACTGAAACGTTCTGGGTAACGGGTAGCATAAAAAGTTAAACGTTAAACGTCTTAGACAAATCTAAAAGCATAATTACTGATGCATTCCGATTTACTTAAGTTGAACAAGACTTTTTATAGCATGGTCGAGCAGTTTGGGTTTTGATTTGATTTGCATACACAGAGGATGCAGTATGAACCCTCTGTATGTCGCTTGCATGGGTGTTTGATGTTTGTATCTTGTTAGTTAGAATAGCGGTTTATTTTTAAAATGTGCGTTTGTTCCAAACGTTTTATCAAACTATCTTGTATGTTTATGAATGTTAAGAAACAGGGCAGAAATGTAGACACGTCGGTCGGACATGCTCTTGACAATCCAATATAACCTTTTTTAGAGCGAGGGCACTAATTAAACTATATGAGAGTGTTTGTGTGTTTTGATTCGGATTATAATTCCTTTCGCATGCTATACTAATCGTTGCTTTAAATGAGAAGGGACTTAAATAATTTCCTGTTATTGTAATCAGTGTGCATGTTATTTAACATTGTTATTATTTTTGTGTTTTTATTTTTATTTTACCGGAAACCCATCATCATGTTATAGGTTCGGCGTTTTGCATTTATGGGATCTGTTTAGAGAAAATGCTCATTGATATATATTATCTAACCCAGGGCATTCATTATAAATTCATGTCGCATGTGTACGAACTCGCTTCACTAAGGCCCCGTTCCGTTTATTATACAAGGATGGGCTGCGTACTACTAAATTTTATGTTATAAATATTTGTTTGTTTTATTTTTTGTTTATAAAGGGACCTTACTTTGATTATCGATATTGCACTATTTACCTCCCTTGTGGGTAGGCATTTGGGTATAAAGTTTCTGTAGAAAACAAACTGTTTGTTTTTCTCACTTTTTCATACTAATGATTGCATCAATCAAAGTTTATTGAAACGCGCTGAATAAGTTAAAGTGTTTGAATGTTAACAGAAACTATGCAAATTAAAGTTAACATACTTTATATACTTTTAATTTGTATATAATTGTAACAAAATATACAAGGGAGATAACTTATACAATTCTTTCATTTTTAAAAATACGGAGTTGTCCCGAAATACGGTTCGTTGTGGTAATGTATTTGGGAAATTGAAAAAAAAAAACTCACACACACACACACAAACAGTGTTTCTGAATTTCACTATGTAAGCAAAACAATAACTCGAAGTCTTAAAGACAATGAAGGAAAATAGGAATGTGTTTTTTTTTAATGAAAATGCCTTTACTAGTATCTTATCAGTGTGGTTTATTTGTGGCACAGGGCCGCCTAAAATATCAATTAAAACAAAGGCTGATACGTTTGTATTGTTCTTTTGAAGTTTACCAGTAGATGATTTCAGTTTTAAACAGACTTTTACGTGACATGATCGTCTTTAATGTTAATATTATAGTCTGTAATTAATAGTTATGAAGTCTTAAATTGATATACATGTATAAAACTATGATTTCACATAATCCGATTCATGTACAAATAAGTCCTTGCACCTCTACTGGTGTATCGATATGATGTGATGATGATGGTAATTATAATCTATTGAAGTTATTAACCACATTTTGTTATTACTGGTGTAAATATCGGTGCTAATAAGCTCTATTCGTGCACATTAAAACATATGTTTTCAAAATTGTCTTACCTTGTTAATTTTCCCAGTGCTGATTGTGGTGATGTAAGAACAAAACAAACAAAAATACATGTAGCCGATGATAATACTGCTGAGGCTGAGGCTGATGGTGATTCTGATAATGATAATGAGGAGGAGGAGAGTTGTGATGATGATGATGATGAAGATGATGATGATGATGATGGTGGTGGTGGTGGTGGTGGTGGTGATGATTGATGATGATGGTTGTGGTGGTGGAGGTGGTGGTGATGATTGATGAAGAAGAACAAGATGATGATGATGAAGACGATGAAGATGCTGACGAAGTTGATGATAATGATAATGATAATGGTGGTGGTGGTGGTGGTGATGATGATGATTGATCTAGAAGAAGAAGAAGAAGAAGAAGAAGAAGATGATGATGATGATGATGATGATGATGATGATGATGATGATGATGATGATTACGATGATGATGATGAGGACTACGATGAAGAAGAAGAAGATGATTATGATGATGGTGGTGGTGATGGTGATGATTATGATTGATGATGAAAAAGATGATGATGATGATGATGATGATGATGATGATGATGATGATGATGATGATGATTACGATGATTACGATGATGATGATGAGGACTACGATGAAGAAGAAGAAGATGATTATGATGATGGTGGTGGTGATGGTGATGATTATGATTGATGATGAAAAAGATGATGATGATGATGATGATGATGATGATGATGATGATGATGATGATGATGACGATGGTGATGATGATGATGGTGGTGGTGATGATGATGATGATTGATGATGAAGAAGAAGACGATAATGATGATGATGATGATGATGGCTGTGGTGGAGGTAATGATGATGATTGATGATGAAGAAGAAGAGGAGAGGAAGAGGAGGCTACTGCTGCTGATGATGATGATGATGAAGATGATGATGATGGTGGTGGTGGTCAGGGGCGTAGCTGGACACGGTATGATGTGGACGCATGATCGCTAGTGGAGTTCGACATACTCTCCCTGATGTGTGTTCATGCGTGCTTGCGTGCCTGCGTGCTTGAGTGTGTGTTGTTGTTTGTTTTGTTTTTTGTTGTTGTTATTTTTGTGTTGTTTTTGTTATTGTTGTTTTGTGTGTGCTGTTTGTTTTTAGTTCTGTTTTTTGTTGGGGGTTGGAGGTGTTTTTCTTTGTTTTAGGGGTTTTGTTGTTGTTGTTTCTAGATCGTACGTCGTGGCTTATAGGGAGGTTTCGGTATCAAGATATACCAAGTTTTTAAGAAAAATGTTATGTTATAGTCCCAGTGCTTTATACCAATTCAAGTTTTTCCACATGAACCATTTGTCATTGCGATTTCTGAAAAATAGCTTAATGCAATCTTTGTTTTCCTCCATATAGTAACATTTTGCTTTAAAACACGGTAATAAAATATACATGTCTGCATATGAAAACGTTTATTAGCTGACTAACTGAATAGTGTTGGTCAAATTTTACATTAATGGTTTTAACCAGAAAATTTGCACTTGTGTTTGCGTAGCTCCTGCGGTGGAAATAAAGAAGGCTGTTATAATAAATTATAATTCTTGTTTTCAAGACAACCAATGATAATTTGGTAATGAATTGTCTCTTGGATTTATGTCATTACGTACATTAACTAAACAATGGCAGTACCTATAAAGAAGCGACAAGTTCGTCAATGATAAATATTTTGTCAGTCAATTTAATGTAATAACCATTGTACAGTTTGCGAAACATGAACAAGGGTGGTAAACGACAACCAGAAAAGTTGTAAGTTTGTATATACCCCTCTACCAGATAGAACTTATGTATGGTCGTTCTAAAGACGGAATTATCTGAGAAGTTATGATTTATATATGAGTACAATACTTATCCCAACCTAAACAAGCGGGGCTTTAGAAAAATGACCAAATCGATCTAACAATTTTGCATGATTTATGATGTAAACTGGAGTATCAACTTATTGCATAAATTTACATCTTAAGATTTTAGTGCAGATTTATTCGTTTTACGCCTTCTTTTTTCGTTGGGGACAATGTGTACGCAATGGCGTATTCTGTATACAGCCAGTTACTCGCCCAATGATGATATAAGATTATGACTTGGTTCAACAGATAATCAATTGCGTGCTGAACACATTCATAACGGTAGATAAATAATTGTATGCTGAACCCATCCGTGACTGGAGATAATTAATTGCATGCTGAACACATTCATAACGGTGGATAAATAATTGCGTGCTGAACCATCCATGACGGGAGATAATTAATTGCATGCTGAACACATTCATAACTGGCGACTGGCGATAATTAATTGTGTGCTGAACCCATCCATGACTGGAGATAATTAATTGTGTGCTGAACCCATCCATGACTGGAGATAATTAATTGCATGCTGAACACATTCATAACTGGCAACTGGCGATAATGAATTGTGTGCTGAACCCATCCATGACTGGAGATAATGAATTGTGTGCTGAACCAACCACGACTGGAGATAATTAATTGCATGCTGAACACATTCATAACTGGCGACTGGCGATAATTAATTGTGTGCTGAACCCATCCATGACTGGAGATCATGGATTGTGTGCTGAACCCATCCATGACTGGCGATAATTAATTGTGTGCTGAACCCAACCATGACTGGAGATAATGAATTGTGTGCTGAACCAACCATGACTGGAGATATTTAAGTGTGTGCTGAACACATACATAATGGCAGATAATTAATTGCGTGCTGAACCCATCCATGACTGGAGATAATGAATTGTGTGCTGAACCAACCATGACTGGAGATATTTAAATGTGTGCTGAACACATACATAACGGCAGATAATTAATTGCGTGCTGAACCTATCCATGACTGGAGATAATTAATTGCGTGCTGAACCCAACCATGACTGGAGATGAATTGTGTGCTGAACCAACCATGACTGGAGATATTTAAGTGTGTGATGAGCACATACATAACGGCAGATAATTAATTGCGTGCTGAATCCATCCATGACTGGCGATTATCAATTATGTGCTAAACCCAAGCATGATTGTCATTTCCCGTTATATGACGATCAAGCGTCATTTTGTGAAGATTGAATTCTATTATACGACCATCAAATTCTGTTATAATGATAAAATGCCACTGTATGGTGATCAAATTCCATTTTATGATAATCAAAGGCCAATAAAGTATGATATAGTGTCATTTTTGGGTGAACCAATTCAATTCAATTCAATATTTTATTGGCACAAACTTATATGTTTTTTTTTGCCATACATGAATAAATAAATATGGCGACAAAAATACACATATAAATAATAATAAATTGCATACATGTTAAACATAGAGAAAAGTATGTAGCAAATGTATAAGGTATGTGTATACTATTAAGTCAAGTACAATTATATGTCATGGTAACATGGAAGTAAAAAAAACAATAAATAAATTTAAGAAAAATAACTACTATACATTTTTTCTTTTACAATATGCAAGGTATACAAATCTAGCTAGTCGTTTAATTAATCCTGTTTGGTTGCATTTCATTAGTTGTTTAAATTTAATAATACTTGGCCAAGAGCAAAAATAGTTTGGTAATATACTCATTCTTAATTCTCTATAAAAAGGACATACCAAAACAAAATGATACTCGTTTTCGATGACATTCATTCGACAATATATACATTTCCTATCCTGTTTATCAATGTTTCTAAATCTGCCTTCTTCTATTGCTAGTTTATGGGAAGAACATCTCAATTTAGATAAGGCTCCTCGATGAAGAGGGTTATCAACTACCATCAGATATTTTTCAAATTCAAATTTTTTCTTAAATATGCAGTATGTTTCTAGCTTACTAGAATCATTAATCGAATAATGCCAACATTGTACATAATGGTCAATAATTCTCTGTGTTATTAAGCTTATGTTATCCCTGTTGTAAGACTCATTAAAAAATAGGTAGCCTAATCCAAGGTTTTCAAAAATGTCTTTAACACTTAATGTCCATTTCAAAATATAATTACCGTCATTATTAGTTAAATGAGCCAGTTTGTATTGCAAGGAGTTAGGATGTTTGTTTAATTTAATCCAATATTTAATAATACGAATCCTGCGAGTGAAAACTAAAGGCAATCTACCCAGTTCTCCATACACTGAAGCACTGGCCGTTTGTTGCCTAACAGATAATACATGTTTTAGAAATTTAAGATGAATACGGTCAATGTCAGGGGCTTTGTGAAAACCCCAAACTTCACATCCGTAGCACAATATTGGGAGAATCATTGCATCAAACAATTTAAGTTTATCTTGGACATGTACAGATATTTCATCAAATAAGGAATGTAAGGAAAACAAGGCTTTAAGAGCACATACAGATAAACGTTTCTGTGACGTATAAAAAGAACAGTTAGCCTTTAATGTAACTCCTAGATATGTAAACTCATTCATACTTTTAATTTGCTTTCCATTATAAGTTATATTTATGTTTCTTCTAGTTATGCCTTTGCCAAAAACTACAATAGCTGATTTCAAAACATTTACTTCTATGCCCCAAGTATTACAATAATTCTCAAGTGCATTAACCTGATTTTGTAAGCCTATAGCTGTTCTAGAAAATAATACTGTGTCATCCGCAAATAGTAGCATAAACAAATTCATTTCAGCAAGTGATATTGTGTCTAGAACATTGTTTTCATTGTTTGAAATAATGTAATCATACATGTCATTAATAAACATTAGAAAAAGTAACGGAGATAAAGTTTCACCCTGCTTAACGCCAGTAGAGCTATCAAAGAAATCAGAGCATTTACCATTTAAACGTACACACATTTTAACAGTAGCATACATAGATTGCAAAAACTGTACAATTTTGGAAGAACATCCATTTCTTATTAATTTGATAAATATACCGTTCCTATAGACTAGATCGAAGGCTTTTTTAAAATCAACAAAACAACAATATAAATTACCATTTTCATTATTAACTACTTTATCAATTATACAGTTTAAAACAAAAATAACCGATAGGGGCGTGAACAGTCATATATTTTATTCAACTTGCAGATAAAGGACACTTTCTTTACGCGTTTGCCATAGGTATTATTTAAAATGATGGCAACCTTTGTTTAATGAAACGTGTGTCCGATGTCATTTTTAATGACTAAAACTGAACCAGATTTACACATTTTTTAAGTGTATGGACATTATGGTACAACTGGTGAAAGATATAGTTTACTTTCATAAACAATCTCTCCTAAGATCCGATTTTAAAGTGTACTTTGAGACAATATTAAAGGAATAGCAGATAGTTCTACTTATTTATATTTGTTTGTTGTTGTTGTTGTTTTTTGTTGTTGTTTTCTTGTTGTTGTTGTTTTGGGTTTTTTTGGTGTGTTTGTGTTGTTTTTATTCTTGTAGACATGTAGATTGCTGCTTATTAGATGCAAGTGCATGGGTGGACAACTGTTTAATGTCTTTAACTGTAAATCTATATAGTTTGAGCTGTTATAAGTTATTTTTCCGTTATATGTTGCATTAAGCAATGCTGGTATCTAAATGGTGTACAGAACAGAAATAATTTGGGAGACAGTTAATCTGGGGTAGAACAGTGTTTGTGAGAATGTAATGTTCACAGCCATCTTAATTGGCAAAACGGATTTCAATGCGTTCTTTAAACTAATGGTGGCTTTGAAAAATAGCTTTATCTTTAAACAAAAAAAATCAATGTTTTGATGTACTTTTTGTGTTACAGTGGTCTGTTCCAATTTTTTACTTTATGTCACAAATGAAACCGCCTTTAATATATGTTCAATTAAATCAGAATTGTAAAACAATGCAGTTATGGTGGGCCTTCCGGAAGTAGAAACAATAAATTTGAGAACATATTGTAAGTTGTACACAGAGAGTTTTTTAATCATCTTCTTATTAATTTGATTTAACTTGTTAAATATAAACGACCCTTTTAGAAGTTCGGCGTAGCATCACTAATTATAGACACTGGTAAATACGATCACATCCATTTTGATAAGATTCTCTTTTTGTGAAAATGTGGAAACTGAAAGAACGTGTGATATTTGAATGTAAATATAATGATTTGAGAAATTCATTGCTCGAAAACTCATATGAAGTGGATCGTTTGATTTTTAACTGGCAAGCAAGGACAAAGTGCCACCCTGGCAATATTAGAAATTTGTGCCAAAACCTGTTTTATTTTTGTTGCGCATTTACTGGTTTTGAATGATTTTATAATAGAATTTAAGATTTTAAAAATATTTCTCATCAAGCTTTTCTAAGTTATATCTCTATGTTTGTCTGATTCTTTTATTTGGCATGCTGAAATGACAAGCGTCGTAGAACGGATTTATCAAATTCTATTTTTAATGTTGGCTGCTCTGGTATTTCTTTGGCTACCTTGGGTTATTTGCTTGTCGCTCGCCAGCTTGATTTTAGATATTTCACTTCCGGGGTCATTGAAAACAGCGCCTCCTCGCTGAGTAAAGGTGAGAAAAAAATGGAAATTCGCATTTATTAGTGATCACTAGCTCTGTGTGTATGTTGTACATGTGATATTGTATGGGTTTCTGATTATTGATGAGTGTTTTCGTTCACATTAACGGATTATTTAAAGGAAGGCGCTCACGCTGTAGATGAGAGGCGGCGACACCCATTCCTACTCACTTTCAAACGCTTGCTATTTTGTACTCCTGTAACCGCAAACTGGAGTTTGAAGGATACCCCACTTCGTCTACAACCCGGAATATCACCAGGCTTAATTATATATGTATGTATCTGGATAATTATTTTTTTTTTTTTTTTAAATAACTTTTTGATTATGAATTTAAGTTATTTTTCTGGATGATCATGTTTATTGGTTAGGTAAATGAATGACATGGATCTTCTGTATAGAACTGTAACTTTGGGCTATAAAAATATAATAAGAGCTAATATTTTTGTGGCATTCATGCTTTAAATGAAAGGCAGATATATTGTCCAGTATACAACAAATATGCTTGGGTTATGACCAGTTGTTACAAGATGATTCCTGGATTCTCGTGTTTGATCTCTTGTCAGTTTTTTTCTCAGACATATGATTTTTTTTCTTGTTCCCAAAAAAAGGAGATTTGTGGTGATTGAGAATAAAAATTACTACAAACTTATATGTATTTATAAACTATTTGTTATGATTATATATACAATCATATAACCAAATAAATCAAATACATCTTCATTACGAAACAACCACAAAAAATTTCTGTAAGTATAAAGCATTTTAGTTGAGAATTTAGATAAAAATTGAGTTTTTAAGTATTTTGACTATAAGATTCTAAATGAAATATTATCTTCCTTAGTGTTTCTCAATTTGCCTATAAAGCCATTGAATTACAAGTTTAAACATATAATGGATTTTTTCCTTGCACCCGGGCCTGTTTACCCTTTAGAGAAAGTACAAGAAATTTAGAATAGCATTAAACTAGGTCTGGTGTGCTTGATGTCACACAACTAGTCAAGAAAAAAATTGGAATTTGGTGGAGCAAAGCTGTAAAACTGGCTGCCAGTGTATTTTTGTATCAACTAATATTAGATCATTTTAATGTTGGCATTGTGGAGTTTTAATTCTTGACCATTGATACTGAATGATTCATAGATTGATCATATTATAAACAAAAGAGTTTGCCAGTAAGTAAAGAAACAAAAATCAGAAAGCAGCTGCATCATAAGCTAATAGAAGGGAATATAGAGTTACACTTCATACTTTATGCCAACATTACATTTTTGGTCTGACAATCTAACAATGCTTGCTACAAAAAGTAGTTCTATGAATTGATGTGAAATGCTAGGCAGAGTAACATACATGAATCTTGTCTCTGATCAAAATCATCATATGTTTCCATTTATATGTTAACCCGGTTAAAATAGAAATAAAAGTGTTTATTTGGGACAACTTATTTAATTTCTTATCAGTTGTGAATCATTTAAATCAGTTGTAAGTGTATCAACATATGGCAACTTTTCTGAAGCAGTTAACATTACAGTCCTACCAGCATTTTCATAAAATCTATTTACAAATAATGCTTAATGATTTTTATTTTTTGTGTCAAATATAAATGGCATGTAAATTCATTATGAATATTAACACTATAAACATTAGGGCTGTCAGGATACACCTGAAGTGTACCACAATATATTGCCATATTTGTTCAAAATATTATAATGAGCGTTTCATCTAATTATAATTAACATGATGAACAACAAATGCCTGAGTGTAATATGAGGTAGCTTAATAAACTTTACAACAGATAAACACAGAAACAAGAAAGTAATAGGACTAGATGGTAGCATGAGTAAAACAATCAAACAACTGCAAAAAATCACAATAGTGTCATATGATGCTCCCAATTAATTTGGCAGATGATGACGATTCATGAATGTATTTAGGTTGGTTGTACCTCCACTATATCTTACATACGCATCAAAAAGTTGGCAAAATGCGACACCTTCTCCAATTTTCTTTGTTAATCTGTCATTCTTTATTTAGAAGTGGTCCACCCACAATCAGTTTTTGCGATTTTATTGGGCGTTTTTCAAAAAAATCAATCAGCTCGGCCATATTGTTTGCAATTTGCAACCATCCTGTTCCATTAAACTGCAGAACAAAAGGTAATGATAATGTTCTAAGTATTCTGCAACAAACTAACCTATAACAATTAGTCTACTTTTAGTAAATTTTAATTCCAATAGAGTCAAGTTTAAATGCAATATTCGTTTTTCATAAATCCAAAAATAAAATTTTCAAATTAAAAGCCAGAATCTAGCTTTAAACTCTTATAAAAAGGAAATTTCCCGAGCAGTTCTGAATATGAACTCCCATGCCATGTATTTGACATCAGACTACATTTTCAGCCAGTTATCAGCGATCGCTTTTCATTTATACAAGCAACTTTGACATGCTCAAACAAAGTTTACAAAAATATTGTAAAACCAGTATGCTCATTGTGTACAGCGGTACTGTATGGATTTTACCCTGTATCGCAACATACTGGTATACTGCAACAGCCCTAATAAACATTGGATTATAATTAATAATAAGGGTTTAGTGTCCAAAAACAAACTGTAATCCACAGACATTATTTTTAAATACCAAGGCTACATTGAACATAGAAAGGACATAGGTCACCAGTAGCTGAAAAGCAAAACAGCAATCATATTATAAATAAAACAAAGGCCTTTTTTTAACTCTTGATGCAAAAGCACAGGTAAAACTAGGTGTTTTTATTTAAGAAAATGTAAAAGTCAGGTTTTAATACCTCCAGTTATTGTTTTATTTTAAAAACTTACATCATTTTTCTGACACCCTCATTTTAAGATGTGTCATTGCAAAAATGCACTCTGCTCTGCTGGCTGGTCACATTGCGGCTAACCGGACCTGGTAGCGCAATCGGTAGAGCGTCTGCTTCAGGTAGGGAGACCCCGGGTTCAATCCCGGGCCGCGACATACCAAAGTCGTTAAAAAGGGTAGTGGTATAGCTCCCTTGCTAACGCTCAAGCAAATATAAGGGTAGTTCCACGACTGGTTGGCCCGGTGTCAGGATAATGTGACTGGGTGTGGTATCATGCCAGGTGTTCACGGCATGCTATACACAGTGAAGGCAGCACTATATCTGCTTCAAGTGGACACCGTCTCCAGATAACTGAAATACTGTTGGTGGGACGATAAACCCAATAAACAAACAAACATTGCGGCTATGGTGCTAAAAGAGTTTTAAAAAAAGACATTTTGCGTAAGTGCTATCAGAGTCCCTTTAATTATACATAATGAAGGTGTTTTTATTATCATACATTTTTTTATCTTGACCTTGACAGATGTGGAGCAAAAGAGATTTTTTTCAGGACCATTGCTGTAGGTCAAAGACTACCAGTTTACAAGCAGAAATAAAGCACTAAGCACAAGGTGCCTGTATCAGTAGTCAGTTTTCAGCTACAGAACGCTTAGTCTATTTTTAAATCATAATTTACAATTTCAAAGCTTTTTTTCATCCCTTGTCTAGCCATAAAAAGGTTATATTCCATCAAGGGAAAATAAGTTATACTTATTTCCTAATTTTTGCTGAAAAAAAATCCCATTTAGGGCCAAATAACTTTTAATCCTCATCTAAATCCCCAAACAATATTTTTATTTAACAAAATTCTGTAAATACTTTTACTTGATAATTTTAAGAAAAGACATTTCAAGAAATTATCAGCTTATTTGTATTTGCAGAATCAGTATTTTCTGATAGCATGTCCTCATGTCCGCATTTTTTCCTAATTTTGAGGAGATGGTAGACAGGAATTGTACTTATGAACAGTTTTCAAAGTAAACATTCAATAATTACATGCCATTTGGATGTGTAACATTTGAAGATTCTCTGACCCGAAACACATTTTACATTTGGTGTCAGAAATGATAATGTTTTTTTTAAGGTTTGTTCTTTGTTATTGCCCCAGAATTGGAAGCACCATCTGTGCAAAACCCAACCAATTGCTTTCTGAATTCACTGTTAAGATCTAGAAAAAAAAACTCAGGCCCGTTAGATGACAAACTTTATAAAAATTCACCATAAAATGTAGTCACCCTGGGTGATTGGATGTGTTAATTTTGATGCATAAACCATAAACCAAAACATTGATCAGATACATGGACAGACCTCTAGTCAAAGTAAAACTGCTTAAAAATTGGAACTAATTACATAGTATATTTAAGGTAAAATTTATTAAGAACATATTTTTTGTCTTAATTACCAAGCATATGTAAACAAAAAATAACAGAAAAATATAACTGGCACAACATTTTAACAAACTGTGGCCTGTTTTTATTTTTGACAGCAATATACATGTACTTAGCTCCCATATGACTCGTAATTTGCAAGGAGGCCATACAAGATGCAGTTGCAATATGGTCAATTTAATTTAACAGTGAACAGCTAGTACACTTTGTACTTGATGACCACACCACACTTGGTGACCAAGTAAGTAGAACCTTCAAACCACTGTGGCTTACTGTTGTAACTGACCAGGCAAGCTAAATTGTCCCAAGGCTAGATTACAGTTTACAAATGTTGAACAAGGCTGTCGTAATTTGCCATGCCTGATTAGTTGACCTATTAAGAGGCACACACTTTCATTTTTCTGCCTCCAGGCTTTTTTGAGTGTCAGCTTATAATGATAATAATTGCTGAAAGACATTGCTTGACATACACTCATGTATGTAGTAATTAAGTTTTCTGACCACTTAGAGGCATAACCACCTAAGTTATAGAGATTGTGTGTTGTTGTTAACACTATAATGACAAAGAAGTAGTTTCATTGAGAAGGGCAGTCATTGTTGTTTTGGACACTTGACTTCTTCCCCAGTAAGGTATGTCTGGTGTCTATATCACTGTATAGTTTTGTTTAAAGGCAGTCTTGAGTGTTTAGTCATTCAGCTGACTAGTCCAGTTAGTATGTAACAGTTACACCATAATCTACTTGACACAAACATGTCCATTCAACTGGAGCTGTCATATTCTTTAAGAGCCATGAGCATTATTTTACATGAGAATCTGTATGCGTTGCAGCAAAACAGCTGCAGCTAAATTGATATGCTGCACTCATGGGGTACCACATTCGTACAAGTCCATATACATAGCATGGCTAACAGAACATTTGCAGTTTATTCAAGTTCTTTAAATGCATCAACATGGTAATTTACATATAATTCTAGAGTTCATGTGCAGACAGTCACCCATACAAGTTTGTATGTTCAATTCTATTACCTGTTTCAGTGTGATGCTAGTGTGATATTTAATGGTTTCTTACTTTAAACGAAAATGATTTTGCATCTTTTTACTTGATGTATTTCTCAATCAAATTATGCAAGATTTTGCTTATACAAGAGTCCAGATTGCAGAGCTGAAAAGGATATTTTTTAACACTAAATCTTTGATGTGAGGTTAGAACGCTTCATAACAGGTTAAACCATCCCAGATGGTCCTTTTGCCAACTTACCCTTCCAATGCAGTAACTGATGGTTTTCTCCTATTTGCCATGCTTTATGTGTTGTCTCAGTCTTCTTGTGTGTCAATTTTACATTTAATTTGCAAATTTATACCTTGTCTAGGGCTAAATCAAATTTTAATAAATGTTGGGGTTCTCTTTTGATTTTGTCATTAAACCTTCCATATATCCCCAAAACACTATGTTGCTGGTATGCAATAGATTGGTCATATAGAAACAAAAAACAAAAGAGGAGTTGAAGAGGACCCATGCGACAATAGTGTTGTTTGAGAGCAGTCTAATCAGGATCTGCAGTACTGATTACCAACTTTAGGCAATATATCTAAATTGCATGTAGATGTTTGCCAAAACATTAATAAAAGTATGGCAAGTTAAAAAATGAAAAAAGTTAACAGTAAAGAAAGGTACATCTATATTTAAATATATTGTCAATTTGCAATACATATTAAAGAAAAGGGTTAGCAATTCAATTTTTTATTGGTCAATGTGTTCTTGTCAATACTACTACTACATTGTTTAGCTTTGATTTCATTCTTACAGTTTAAAACAGAACACTTACTGACATCAAGTAAGAATAAAATTGACTGGTATGACTGTTAAACATTTACTTTTTTGTATGCTGCCATGTTGAAGTTTTAGCACTGTTCATGCACCTTATCCTGTTGTCCCAGCTCAAAGTCTGGTCAGCGTAACCGAAGCACATTCAGGCCTGTGAAATACTGCCACTTCTTTGAGATAATTTTACTTGTACACATTGTGTGTGGAGGCAATGGCATTCAGATCTTATCATTGCATTGCTATTTTCTCTTCCTGTTGTTCTTTGCTGATCTTTCTGCATTTTTTAATGCGTTTTTTTAGTTCTGAATTCTATTTACGTTATCATCTCATCATTCACCATCTTCCTGCTCCTGATGTTGCTTGTATAAATTAATGATTTGTGCTTTTGGAGTGGATAATATCAAGATAAATCTAACATTTACAAGTGAGATTTTTTCATAATTGTGACATACTGGTATTATATGCACCCAGTTTCTGTTAACATAATTCTACATTTAATATTACTTTTAGAACTATAAAGCTTATAGAAAACATCAATGAAGCTTGCAAATTTTTGAATGTTGATTAATTTTGACCACTCAGGTTGTTAGTACATTTTTTTTTTGTATGGTTTAAGTTTTATTATGTCAAACCATGATCACTTTTATAAATGTTATCTGTATTTTGCATGTAAAATAGGTTTAAGATAACGTGCTTGAACATTTGGAAACTTGACTAAGGCTCAAGTATTGTTGATAAGCTTCTAATTTATTATTTTGTCTCCACAAGGGACCATGTCTGGCTGGGAGAGGTAAGGACAGACTGGAGTGCTGTGCATGTCATTGATAACCCTCATCATGCTGCATTTTGTTTTTAGCAAATACACATTTATTTATTTAGTCTTCTGAAACATCTACATGTGAACATGCCTTGACACATTGGTAGAGACTCAGCTGCAATTAGTGCAGATCCTGATTAGAAAGTTCAGAGAAGGAGCTGACTATGCTAGATCCATGCTCAGTTACCTAAGCCTGATTGTACATTGTATGCGCTTAGCAGGCTAAAGTTATCATGCATTTTGCAGTCCTGGTATTTATCTGAACTGATCATGAAAACAAGCAAGGATAAAGACAAAAAAAAAGTGATAAATCATTAAATCATCAATATGTGTTGATAAAGGATTGAAAGCACAGTACAGCCATGATTACGTTTAGTAATACAGGTGTATGATTTTGTAGTGGCCCCTTACTCTCTGAATAGGAAATATCCTGTTTAATCAGGTAAAATACTTTTTTAATCAACAAAAAATTGAGTTTATATGGAACATTTCATGTGATTTGTCTGCACATTTAACTCATAAGGATCTACATACTGTCTTTTTAAAAGTTATTGTTATGGTGAGATTGCATGTACAATGTACATGTATTTTTAACTGATCCAAAAAGTGTTTCCTTTGTAACTGATATTGAAATAATAGCAGAAACAAGGCTTTTTTGTTTATTTTTGCTAGTCACTTTAAAGATAATTATTAAATTTACATTATTTTTAATTATGCATGAAATAAATACGCACCCAAATACAAAACTGGTGCCAGTGATTTTCCACCTTTTGTCATCTTTTAAAAAACAAATGTTTCCTTCCAGATATGTATTTTTATCTTACTAAACTTCAAAGATAACATGAAAAATGGTTAAATTATCATTTAGGTAGAATTTAAAACTACTAATTAACTTAGAAAAAAATACTTGTAGAAAGACAAAGCTCTCTTTTTCATATAAATTGTAGGCATATCCACTGCAGACAGAACACAACTTATTTTCAAGACATCTATAATTAGAAACTGAGCAGAAGTAGACAGTCTGTGCATCTAAGCCTACTTTTAAACGGTTGAACAAAAACTCTGATCAGCCAGTTGTACCACATTCACGTCTATAAATCTTGCAAATTTGGAAGTCTGATGGTTGTTTTTTGTATCTCTTACAGATGTTATGTATAGATTTTCTTCACTCATTGGTGACCTTGTGTGCCTATCTGCATCTGCACTATCTCGTTCATTTGAAGACTATCTGTGTGCTAGTTTTAATATTTGAACATTCTTGTAGCCTTCCATATCCAGAACCTGAGCCAATAACGGCTTCAGAACTCTACTGATATCCTTAATTTTGGATTGGTCATTTATTGCAATAATTGTATATGAATAGAAGACCAGGACTAGAGTGATGGAAATATAAATTGCTTATTATTCAGCATTAATTAGTAAACTAAAAATAAATAATAATATTGAAGGAGTTAAGATGTAAATGGCCACCAAAAGTATTGGAGTAAGGGATTAATACTAGAATTGGCAATAGGACCCCTTTTGATTGAGATTGGATCACCCATGTCTAATGTAAACCATAGACAAAAGTGTATTTACATAGATGGTGTGAGCTATTGCTAACCAGAGAGGGTCGTTCCATATGTGTTAACAGACCTCTGTGCCAGGTTTAGGGCATGTTTTCTGTGATGTTTAAGCCAAAGGTATGCTGATCTCTGTAAGATGGAAAGATTTGTGAGACAGAATGCTCTGATTGACATGTCGCTTGTGTGGGGGCATGAGGGAGAACTGGTGAAACATTGCGAGATGGAATGGGATTTTCTCTCTAAGGATGTCTGTCTATCATAGCTTTAAACCTTTTTGCTGTCTCTTTCAGTATACTTCATTATTACTGTGCTGTTTTTCTCAAATTTTAAACAAGGTTTTGTGTATGTATTTGTAAATTTGTGGATTTTATTTCTTACTATTTTTTATTACTTCTATTTAAGTTTATATTTCTATTATTCATTCTCTTATGTTAAGATAGTCTGTACCTTCTTTCTCTTAGCTTAGATATTTAGTAGTTCTCTTGAAGGGTTGACTGTGGTTAACCAGATATCTTTCGTCTTGATTGTAACTGCATGCGTACTGCTCATATTCTCTTGTTTTGTATCCGTGTTATTGCCAAGTTTGTCTTTAAACTGCTTTTTTCTGTCACTGTTTTTTTCCTTAGCCATTTGTGTAAACATTCAACTGATGTGCCTTTCAATGCTATTTAATGCTTGCCCACGTTATATGACCTGCATCAAGGTATTTTAGTCTTGTGGCATTTTTATTTAGTTTTGCTAATTAAATTTACCATCTTTTAACACAAGCATGCTAAACGTTTAAAGTTAAGAATGTTGTAGATATATTTGGATGATACCATTTTGTTTTAATATAAAAATAATAATTCATAGATAAATTAACCATGTAAGTCTTGAAACTCTAGCATAACTTGTGTCCATCTTATGTTGTCTGTTGTGTGGCATGCAGCATCAACAGTTTGCTTGTGAACACGCTAGAGGCTACAGTTTTTATTCAGCTTTTACCAAACTTGGTCAAATTGTTTGCAAGAAATCTAACCAGGGTTGTTATGGAGATTTTTTTTTCTAAAAAAGGGGATATGGCCTGGGCCCTTTGAAAGGGGGAAAAAATTGTGCCATACAAGGCCATCTTACTATTTTTCTTGTTCTTGAAATCCTCCACTATATTGATATTCTCATAGTCCAGTTCACTCATGCATCCACTGTAGTCACTAATCTGCATCAGTGCATCTCATTTCTGCATTTCTGCAATGAAATATTGAATTTTATTGGAGAGGAATTTTTATTTTTATTGGAAAAACCTTTTCTAAGGAGAAGGGGCCTGTAAACAGCCCCATCTATATAACGTATAAAACCTCTGGATGAGTTTATAACTGTGTCAGTTTGGGTCAAAAACTAGGTCATTAGGACAAAATGTACGGAAAAAAACTAGAGGCCACATTGATAGCCCCCTATTTACCAAATTTTTCTAAAGTAAATAAATAATAATCACTTGACGCCAAATATGAGCCTACTGCAAGCCTGTGTTTCAGGTGAGTGATTAGGGGCCATCATGGCCCACTTGTTACAGCTATGCTTATTTATTTCTGTTACAGGTATGTTCAATATTCCTTAAAATATCCATCTTTTATCTGCAAAACATCTCATTGAACCGGACCTGGTAGCGCAATCGGTAGAGCGTCGACTCCAGGTACGGGAGGCCCCGGGTTTCGATCCCGGGCTGCGACATACCAAAGTCGTTAAAAATGGTAGTGGTATAGCTCCCTTGCTAACTCTCAAGCAAATATAAGGGTAGTTCCACGACTGGTTGGCCTGGTGTCAAGATAATGTGCCTGGGTGTGGTATCATGCCAGGTGTTCACGGCATGCTATTCACAGTGAAGGCAGCACTATATCTGCTTCAAGTGGACACCGTCTCCAGATAACTGAAATACTGTTGGTGGGACGATAAACCCAGTAAACAAACAAACATCTCATTTAACCAATTTTGTGCCAATTGTAAACAAACCATCATTTGACTGTACATTTCTGGGCAGGATAATTTCTCACAATGACTTCATGCTGATGCTGTTTGTTGACATCATATTTTGTTTCTTGCATAAGAACCAAGTTTGCTAGATGAACCTTTTTTTGATACATCTTCAATCTTAATATCATTGGCAGGGGAAGAAAATGTGGGTAACTGTCAAGTATGTGGAATAATGTTGTTAAAACAAATTTCATTACACAGCCACATTTTGTCAGCAAAAACAGCTCTTAATAGGAAATTATACAGAACCATATGGCACTGAACAGGAACCGCATACTATGATACCAGTAAAAGCAGAAAGAGAAAAACAATGAGGTGGAGTCTGCTGTTATATTGCTGTCAGGGGAGAAATCTCAGTGCCATGAGAAAGACTATCTGATTGTTTTTGTGTTGATAAGCTGGCAGTTTTCAAATGCATCTGCAGCTGCTAGTACTAAGTATGGTTCATTTCAGTCGTAGTAGTAGCAGCAGATGCTTACAAAAACAAGACCAAGAGCTTTGCCTGCCATTCTGTAGTTGCTTCCACAATAAAAGAATCATATAATACAATATGGTCTAAAAGATCAAATATATTTCAAATGTTTTATCTTCCTTAAAAAAATTTTTTTAAAAATATTTTAACCAAAATGAATTTAATTTTTGCCACACAAAACAAAAATTAAATTAATGAAGTCTGTGACTCTGAGACTAAACACTCGACCTTTTTTATATTAAAGTCAGTGTGTCCTTTATTCAGGCTTTATGGATGGATACATTAATACTTTTCTAAGATTAAAGCACTGTTTAAGATTAACATTCTAATGTTACAGTGTCTCAAGTTGGAATTATATAATATTGTCACTTGTGTCATAAATATTTTGGCAGTTTGGGTTTCATTCTTGCAAGATGTGGGGGGTCAATTATCCCTTTCCTGTATGCCTTTTTATGCCTTTACAAACCATTCACAATCATTAGCAGAATCTGCATGACTAAGGGTATATGTGTAGACTGGTTCAGCCTTAAATCTATTATTACAAGTTGAACATATATTTATTAAAATCTTTTTATCTCTTTTAAAGAAAGAAAAAATCAAGTGAATTTTCAAAATTATAGGTCAACTGTGAATGACAGGGTTATCTGAATTTGTGCTGCTTGGCTTGTAACATTTCTGTCTGTTACAGTGATTATGTTCCTTGTTCTAGTATACTTGTAACCTAACTGTGGGATCTATACTTGCCATCGCCTAGGTGCTTATTAGTGCAACATGTATATGTGTCAATACTGTAAGAATTTTAATGTTAGTATGAATTGTTGTATACTGTAAAGATTAAAAAAACACAACAGTACTTTATAATTCATGTTAAACTTGTTTCAAGTAAAAAATACTTTTTCCCAGAATTTATCTAATATTACTGTATGTACTTTCCACACTTAGAGTTTTGTCAAATAATGAATGTGAGACTCGCATAAACTTGGAATTCATTAGACAATATGATATGATATGATATTGCACTTTTTGATAATTATTGAGCAAACAACTGTAGAATGTCAAGAGGATGGTGTGAGAGAAGGACTATAAACATAATGAAGTCTGCAGTAGCTTGAACCTCAGTTCCAAACAACTGTCTCTGTTTCTTTCCTGTCTGCAGACAGCCCCTTACAAGAGCTAGCATTGTTCGCCAGGAAACAAAAGGGGGGGCCTTGTGTTTGTAATGTTCTGGGAATGTGTTGGATGGGATTTGTTTAAAGGGATTCCTTTCTGATAAAAGAAATGGTGTTGCGTCATCAGGATCAAGAGATTGCTGCTCATAATATTTTTTTTTGTAACTCATAGGCTCTACTCCAGCATTGATCAGGACTGGCCAGATAGTGTCGACCTAGATCAGTCAACAACTGCTAGGAGCTGTCTGATCAGGATCTGCATAGTTTGTTTATATATTCTTACAGTTTGTCTTGTTGCTTCTGCATGTGGTAAGAAAATCATTTTCTTATTTCTGAATAATGAATAATAAAATGCAGCATGAGAAGCAATATTTCTCTATAGTTATGTGTTAAGTATCAGAAGCAACAGGCTAAGTAATAAAAGTATGATTTCTATGATGATTACCTAACTTTACCACAGCCGTTGTCATGGTGATTGTTCATAATACTTAACCTGCTGCAATTGTTAATTACCCATACATTAATTTCTTTTTTATAAACTAACAACAACATAATTTAGAAGACAAAAAGTATTGCAAGAAACTTGCAACAACTAGTACAGATCCTGATCAGACAGCTTCAAGTGGGGCCTGACTGATCTGGATTGGCACCTTTTACCTTGGCCAGGCCTTACTGACTTACCACAGTGATCAGCATTACGCTGATACATTCAGTATCATAATCAATACAATCATAATCATCAGCAACATCATCAACTTCACACTAAACTGACACAATATATAATAAATTTTAAATGTGTTTATGTTCTTTTATATTAAAAACTGATTTAAAACAATACAGTTATTTATAGATACCCCAAATGGACTGGCTTACCTTCATCAGCTGGCAGTACCTAGTCACATGTTATACAAGAATATTGGGATGCTGTTAAAAGCATCATGTTTTATTACTCATACCAATGATTGCTGGGCTGTTATCCACTCTCTGTTAAATCTCACCCTGCTTAGCACACATTGATCAGGACTTGAAGAATAGTTTGGATCCAGATCAGCCAGCTGTAACGGGGCACTGTCTGTGCAGGATCTGCACTTTCGCTGCAGAGTCTCAGACAGGATATATACAATGTTAGTACTGTGTTACCATTTCACTTTGTTGTAAGCATATAAGTAATCACTTGTATGGGTTAAAATGAAACTGAAGCAGGCAGGGGAGTTCACCTGAGTTTCTATTTCCTCCATTGTGGTTTTCCTTGCACTTAGGTTTCCCTCCAAACATTTCTCCTTGCCTACTTCATGCTTTAATGTAAAAAATCCCTAAATATTTTCGTACTGTTACAACAAAGCCCCATTTAACATGTTTATGATTTTTCTCACCTCATATTATTCTGCTGTAATAATTAAAGAGTTCATGCACCAAGAAGCAGATAATCTTTATTGTGTAAATTACCAAAACTCTTTGTTAGTAGGCATTGTCTTGTTTGCATGTTTTAGTGCATTGGGCATGGTGGTTGGTGTTTGGGGTTGGGTGGGGGTCGGAGTGTGGTATTCATGCAATCAACATTCTTTTAGTATTATCTATTAAAGTGTGTTGTGATTAATTAATAATTAGTTATACTCCTGCTACCAGTTACAGGTGAGGAAGTTAAAAATACATTCCTTTGATTAGGAGGGCCATTGACCAATCGTTTAGCCAGTTTAACCACACCTCCAACAGTCTAGGGGTCAACTATTGACAAGTTTGTAACTTTCTAATGCTAAGAATTGATAAATACTTCTCTTAGCAGTTTTGTTGATATTGCTATGTTAGATTAAGAGAGTAAAGCATTAAAAAGGTGGCATAGTATACTTAATACCATGACATGAACTCTGCAATGCTTTCTGTTTTTGTAATGTTTTCTTCATATTAAGTACTTTCCATTGAACTTACCATTTTGCTCCACAGAAAATCCATATTAATGATATATGCACTGTACTATTTGTCAGATTTATCAACTGTTATAAACACAATTCCCAATCATAAATACCTTCAAATCCAGTATAAAAGACACACTTTTATGTTTGTGTACATATGCCAAAGTATACCATTTTGTCTGTTAAGGTAGTATTCACCTGTTTGGACATCTTTTTATCTCTTAATATCCAGTTAAATAATTGTTGCATTAATTGATCCTATGAAATGCTGTTTATTGATGTCCTAAATCTTAGTGCAATAACATAACAAGCATGTATTTCCTATCAGAGCCATGCTACCAAGTTAGCTATTGTTAAAGTAAGAAAGCCACATGACCAGCTACTTTTGAGATCACGTTGTGTCATCATCCCAGTAATCCACTGATGTTAATATCAGTTTTTGGCCTAAATCCCCATGGTTATTATTTATAGATGTGGAAAGAATGGACATTCAAGGTGATGTTGTTTTTATTGTTCGTACTGTCAGAACAATTGAGATGGTGTTCAAAATCATCTTTGCTGAGATTACAGAATGAATTTCCCCCAAACAGGCATAATACTGTTGGTCACTGTGACTTAAATATTGGGGATCATGTTTTGATAAAAATCATTGCATCATACAGAAGAAAGTAAGCAGATGGTGGTAAGGTATTTTGATTTGCTCGATAAGGTATTTTTTAAGGTCTGTTAATATAAGTTACATAACTAGTTTTAATGATTTAAGGTTTTCTATTGTTGAATTGTTGGGGTTTTATTTGGGAAAAAGCACTCACCTGGACACGGTGTCTCTGTTAGACTGTAAAGACCATTTGACCTCTGTCTACAATGTGCTAATTTGTTGATAATGTCACCTCATTATCCCCTGTGACCCAGATTAGACAAACTATTCTAACAATTATTACAGACACTTATCACCTGCATATACATTCATCTTTCAAGAGTCCAGATACATCGCTCCTAAAGAGGCCAGTATTACCAGTCTGAAATATTGCCCTAGATGTCTTTATTTAAATTTTGACTCCAAAATCTTTATTTCCTGGGCTGAGAATAATTGAGCTGATGATTGGCCTGAAGTTCCTAGTGCCTATTATATTTTACAGCCTCTGCCTGGGAAGTGGGAAAGACTAGGGGTATTAGGGATCCTAAAATACAAGGCACCCTAGGTGTTCACCGTTTGTGGGTTGGTTGGCACTAATTGACTTATACATGGTCTCTTGTAGTCCTTGAGAAGGTGTTTACCTTGGCATTAATTTGTTAATTGCTGCATATTATGACAACTGCAATGTGTTAGTGGCTGGAACCTTATAAATTGGGCATTTATGCACAGTCACTATCAATGCATTTAAGGACCAAGTCAAGTAAAAGCCCCTATTACTAGGCTTAAATTTTGAACTAGTATCTTGCTGTATTCATTTATAAGCAATATAAAAGCTTGCAACATGTTGCTAGAGACTAAAAGTGAATAGTACAGCTCCAAGGTAAGACTACACTTCTGTTATTGCCTAAACCTGATCAGTTTCTAAGTTTCTCGGATCAAAGCCTGGCCGTATAACAGTCTTACAATAAATGACACAGACATACTGGGAAAACTTTAGTTTAACTTTGCGTTAAAGAATAAGTGTCTTGATATTGTGTCAGGCTCACAAAGTAAGGGTTTTTCTATTAGTGTAGTAATGATACACCATTTTAATAGTGACGTCCAGGTCACCGTGTTATCAAAAAGTAATATAATTAAAATACAGTACAATTTTGTAACATTTTAAAGTGTTTTAAAGTAGTTAAAGTTTATATACCTTGCTTTAAATCAGAAAGATATAAGTTTCATGCTGGATCACAATGGGGGGGAAAAAAAGTTTTAGTGTATGTTGCCAAAAGTTACATAGACATATAGACAGCGTAGCCTCATAACCCAGTCATGGATTCCAATGATCTATTTATAGCTGAGGCTTTGGTAAAACAGCAGTTTTCAACATCAACTGTGAGTGGTTTGGTTACAATTTGTGAATTGGTGTTAGGAATGCTGGCTATGACGGTGAAGAGATGGCTTGGTAGACTGTGGTAGACCTTCTCAACTCCAGAATAAATAGCTGCCGGCTTACTGAAACATAAATCCATCTATACTTTGGTTTTTTTATAGTACTAGACTAGTTGCTCAGTTGTTATTTATGTGTTCTCCTGTATCACTGTATGTCTCTCACTGTACTTGTTGGTCTTGTTTGTCCCATCATTTTACATTTGCTTTGTATTTTAGCTTGTTTTTGTTGTTGTTGTTGCTTATAACAACATTCAAAAAGAAACCACAGATATTTAAATAGACTAAGCAGCACTTAGCGAAGATTCCGATTAGGCAGCTACTAGCTGTCCCTTAGTTTGCTAAATTATTGCATAGCAAGTTAGGGGTTAAAGGTGGTATCAGTCATATAGCCCTTTAAGTCATTGTTAACTGGAAAGGTTGTGCAAAAGGTTGTTAGTTGGTGCTCTAGATCTGTGAACAGTGTAGCATAAATTCCCACCCGTTCATTGCAAACAGGTATTTCCTATCTGAGCCACGCTGCAGAGCTGTTTTTAAACTAAGAAAACCATGTGAAAACTTACTTTTGAAATCACGTTATATAGTCATTTGCTCTGAGGTTGATATCTATTTTTTACAATGATCACTATCTTCCTTATTTAAAGATTTGAAAAGAATAAACTATATCAGTGTTTTTCACAATTTGTACTGTAACAATAAAGGTATTGTTCAAAACCATCTTACCTTAGATTTAACTATAAGTTTATGTAGAAATACTACCCGAATTTCCCAAAGTGGTGGTAGAATTTTGTTACATGTATTTGATATAGACAAACTATCAGAATGATACCACCTTAAAGATATTATTGCTTCACTACATTTTAACTACAATCTGTTTTTTAATTGTTGAGACTTCTGTCAGATTAGAAAACAAATTCCAACAAAACAAGTTAACTGTAAAATCGAACCTTAGTGTTTCACATTGTAACTAGTGTCTCATTTAACCAAACTTACTGCTACTTAATATACTAGCAGCAGTAAAAGTAGTATTTTTGTATTTTGACACTCTTGACACACACTAACATATATGGGGGCAGGAGTCATTGGTCAAGTGGCCAGAGTCGCCGACTTACAGCTCCTTAAACCCTCACCCAAGGTTTCGAGTGCAAAACGGACTTTTTATGTGATGGTGTTTTCCAGCTGAAATGTTGTGTGCTGGTGGTTCTACCTTGACAGTTAATTAAGGTCTTCCTCAATCAAAAATAACTTAATGTTGCCAATATGACTTTAATTGTGTTGGTGTTTTGTAACAATTCAAATCATATTTCCATCTATAGTTATTTACAAAACAGAGCTCGAGCTTCCTTGAAATATCATTTGGTGACACATTCCATATTCAAATGGAAAAACTGACACTTCAATTGCTATAAATAGGCCTGTTGCTGCACTGACTGAACACTGTGGAACTGAAGGCAGTAGTATAGAACTATAGATATCCCCAAGGTAGGGGTCATATAATATTCATTAGTGGGTAAGCCCAGAATCCAATCAATAATGTCTGGTGAATGGTGAGTATAGAATAGTGTGGACCATTCATGAATCTGCTGGCTTATTGATAGAAATGGGCCATACATGTTGTGCTACAGTATCCTGTGTCAGCTTCACAGCAACCAACTGCTTCCATATCTTGCCATTGTAGTACAGGAAACTTCAAGGGATATAAGGAAAATAGACATGCAGATGTAGCTTAGAGAGTGTGAGACATGTTAGTCTTTTTTATGATTGTACAATAAATCAGCCAGGCCTAGATATAGAAACGTAAATAATAGACTGTTCATTCTGAAGACACTGGTTCGAGAGCGGAAACTACAAACCATTTATAAAGGGGACATAAACTTCAAACCATTACCATCACTTTAAATCTATAACTTATGAAACATAAATAACAAACCATCAACATAGAACCATACATCTAGAAGACTGCTCCAGTTAGTATAGATCCTGATCAGAGCTGCTGACTGGTTAAAGCAGAAGCTGGCTGATCCACATTTTTTGACAAAGCCTGATCAGTTTGTTACAATCCTACTAATTTATTTCAAGATGAGAAAATCGTACAAAGGTGTGTACATACTCATAAACTGTCTGAAATTGTTGCAAAGTTGTTGTAAACATACTGTCCAGAAAACAGAGGGAAAATACTCAAGCATGATATTTACAACCAGTATAAGTGCCTCTGACCTAGTGGTAGAGGTCTGACTCCTCTGACCATTCACAGAGTTCAAGTCCCTTTTGAGCGGAAAACTTCTGTGTGGGAAGGCCTTCCAGTTCAATTGCAGTTCACTGATAGGTGATGGCTTCACCCAGACATCTGCCTGTTGTCTACCTCTTCATCCACGGACAATGGATGTATGTGTAACTTTAATGGCCATAATTGTGCTTCTGCAATGTATCTCCAACACAACCAGTAGTATGTTTTCATTTTAAACATCTTGTCCTTTACAGGAAGTATTTCAGACCAAAACAATGTGTTTGCTATATGGTGTAAGTTATTGCAACTTATCCTGTGCATATTTATTTACCAGTATCTAGATTTATTGCTTGGATCAGGTCTTGCATATAGGCCGACCCACTTGACTCAATAAAGCTTCCTTGTTCCTCATTTGTTTCATATTTTTTGCTTCTATCTCCAAGATTCTGGTCATTAGTTTGATTCATTTTTTAGCACACCTGAGCACAATTTAGCTTGTGAAACTTCATCAAACTTGGTCAGAATGTTTGTCTGCATGAAATCTTGGATGAGTTCATTATTGGGTCACCTGGAGTCAAAAACTTGGACAAAAGATCAAATTTTAGGAAAAACTTGTGAACACACTAGAGACCACAATTATAGCCAAATCTTCACCAAACTTAGTCAGAGTATTTGTCTGCATGAAATCTTAAATGAGATCATAACTGGGTCAATTGTAGTCAGAAAGTAGGTCATTCGGTCAAATCTTAACAAAGGATTGTGAACACACTAGAGGCCCCATTTATAGCCAAATCTTCACCAAACTTAGAGCATTTGTCTTTATGAAATCTTGAATGAGATCATAACTGGGTCAATTGTAGTCAGAAAGTAGGTCACTCGGTCAAATCTTAACAAAGGATTGTGAACACACTACAGGCCCCATTTAGGGTCCATTCTTCAACATACTCTGTCGGAATGTTTGTCTGCATGAAATATTGGATGAGTTCACAACTGTGTCATGCTGGGTGAAAAGAAGGTCATTAGGTCAAATCTTAAAAAAAAACACATTGTGAACACACTAGAGGCCACGTTAAGGGTCCAATCATCAACAAACTTGACTAGAATGTTTGCCAGTATGAAATCTTAGATATGTTTTGAAGTGGGTCACATGGATTTAGTATGTCACTAGGTCAAATGTTAGAGAATGTTATTAGCCCAGTGGCCACACTAATAGTCCAGTCTTCACCACAGATTTCTAAAGTAAATCATTTCTTGATGCCAGATATGAGCCTACTTTAGGCTTGTGTCCTCAGGTGAGTGATTAAGGCTAAACATGGTCCTCTTGTATTAATTCCAATATTTCACAAACTGACAAGAAAATCTTTTGATAGAATAAACCACGTAATTATTATTAACAAAATCAATATTTTAAGTAAAAAATTAACCCTTTCACTCATACAGTTCTCCTAAATAACCATATGCCTAATGCATAACCAGATGGCTTATCAAGCCACCTGGCATGCATAGGTAAACTGGTGACAAAGGTACCTCAGGTTCATAGAGCATTATTGGTTTTGTGTGGGAAGCTGACAGTAGTTATGTTTAAGCTATTTTTTAAGCTAGAATGAGTTATTTAATCATATTTATGTAATTAAAAAGTTTATTCAGAAATAATTTTTCTTTCTGATGATATACTTTTCATGCATTTGAGGTTATATAAATTGTTAGAAGAAAGGTTTGAATAAAACAAAAGAAATATGTCATAGGCAATTTCTTTATTTTATGTTTGAAATATTCATTAATTGCTATTGTTTTTTATTTAAATAACATTTCAATCCGATTCCCCAAAACAGAAAATTCTGACTCAGTGTCACTACCAAACACAATATCATAAGCATCAGGCATACTTCTGAAGCAAGATAAAGTGAGACTATCAAAAAATATTATCAAACAATTTGTGTACAAGATCTTTTTCAATAGGTGTTTACGATGCAGCGATTAGAATGCTAATGAACTAGGCAATCAATTGAAGCTTAAATACCTTCCAAGTTGATCCACAGAGCAATAAAACATTTTGCCCCTTTCATTAGTCAGTGGGTTTTATGATCCAATGCTGCCCCGAAGCAACAGGGGGTTCCGGTAAGTCGGCAAAATTTTTCAACATCAAATACTTCACTTCCATTTATTGTGAAGGAAGCGGATGTTTATTACATCGGCATACTCGGTTTTTACTGTAAGGCTGACCATGTGAGAGTTGTTGCGGTTTAGAAATGGTAAGATTTGCCAGCGAGTGTAAACAATGGAAAATTCCATTAGGGTGCTCTACAAACTTAGCAAATTGTCACAATTTTTTCAGAACAAACCCCCTTTTTTATTTACTAAATGTATAAATAAAGGCTTAATCTTACTGAATAAAGATAAAAGAAAGACTTTACATGAAGTATTCACTTATGATTTTGCACTTAACTTTGAGGGCGTAATTTCGCCAAACTATGGAAATGACAGCATAGCGTAAAATCGCGTATGCATGAGCCTGACGCACAACGCCAAAGATCGCCAAACTATTAGCCTGACGCACAACGCCAAACATCGCCAAACCATGAGTGAAAGGGTTAAAACTGCCACAAACTCAACTGTAAGCATCTGGTAAGAGAGCTGTACAAGCTAACCATTTGACCAGCCAGGTACTCCTCTGACTGCATAGCTTCTCACTGTGTGGGTTCAAATCCCATTATGTGGTAAGGTTTTGCAGCTGAACTGCAGTATGATGTGATAAGGTCTTCCAGACGAAAAACAACTTCTTTAGGTTAATGCTACCTACATGTAGATGCAATTTTATAATATTTTTTGTTTGATTTATTTAATGGACATCAGAAGGTTAAGGGTCAAGAACCAAGACAGTTGACTCGCATTTCTGCTAGAGATTATAGTGGTTATGTCACATGAGAATCTGGACACTGTATTCTTGGGCTCTCTTGAGGGAAGTTAAGTTCTAAATGTTATACTCTCACATTACCTTTTGTAATAACATTCACGTTTAGTTTAAACAGGCAGGACATATTAAATTTAAGCATTTGCTGATTTAGATTGCTGTTTTTTTAACGGTATGTCTCTCATTTCTTACCATATTATCAAAATTCAATGTATGTTGACTACTTTTGTCACACTGGAAGCAGGATTTGACTCCATAAAAAATAATAATCTCCTGAAGCCTTCTATTGATTATGAAACGACTTTTTAAAAAAAATCATTGCTCAAACTGGTTTCACTTGCTGCACCTCAATTGAGGATTTTCAGGACCTTCATCATCCCATTGTAAAAAATGTATTTTATCCACATAATTGGGTGCATGTTATACTGTGTTGTTATAATCCTTTTATTCCAAAAGTCCAATCCTCATAATGTAAGGAACCATTTCAAAGACGAGACAGGTTCAGAGCAATTTTATTGCTCAAGTGTGTCTTGATCCTCAGCAATCTATTTCTTCCTTGAGTTAATTGAGTCTAGCATTCTTATTCATTGTTTTCTATTTTCCAAAAAGAAGCCTTTAGGTTGCAATATTTAATTACATTCATCCTCTGTCTGATCACTTATTCCAGTGATTTTGTTCATATTATTATAAACCTTTATATCTCGGGATGCTTTTATCCCTAACCTTGGTTTTAGGATTTCCCTGGGTTCATTTTTACTTAGGAATCTTGCCATAGACAACTGATCAAAATGACTAAAGACATGGTGTTGCATATCTGTGGAAAATAGACTTGCATCTCCATAGGAACAATGTTTAGGTCTCATGGTTACTGAGTGTTTTGTTAACTTTGTGAAAAACAGGGTTAAGTTGCCAAAGAAAGCTTTTAATGTGCCATGGAAACATTTAAGAACAATTAACAATGTTACAGTTGAGTCTTAATGGTTACAAAGTGTTAAGAAGAGTTACAAGGTGTGAGTATTTTTGGATATATGCATTGAGTCTTTTCGGAAATGGGCTTTAAGTCAGTCTGGAAACACAAGTATTTCTAGAAACAATAAAAAGAGTGTTTATGCAACGATTACACAAGTATTTCTTGACACAGTACAATTAAGACTTAAAAAGCATCAAGTCTTCCTGGAAACAAGCATTTAGTCTTTCTGAAAGCAGGATTTTAGTAATTCTGGAAATGTCCACTCTTTCTGGAAACATTTAGTCTTTCTAAAAAAAATCATTGACTCTGTCTGGAAACAAGTATTTGGTCTCAAAGGAATTAAGCATTGTGTCATTTCTAGAGGTAAAAATGGAGTCTAGCCTTTCTTGAAACAAGAATTGAGTCTTTATCAAAACTAGCATCAAGTCTTTTAAGAAACAAGCCTTTAGTGATTCTGGAAATAAGTAGATATTTTTTCTGAAAACAAGTATTTAGTATGTCCTGAAACATGCATTGAGTCTATCAGTAAACAGGCATTTAGTTTTAGTTTGTCCAGGAACATGCATTGAGTCTATCAGTAAACAGGCATTTAGTTTTAGTTTGTCCAGGAACATGCATTGAGTCTATCAGTAAACAGGCATTTAGTTTTAGTTAGTCCTGAAACATGCATTGATTGAGTCTATCAGTAAACAGGCATTTAGTTTTAGTTTTTCCAGAAACATGCATTGAGTCTATCAGTAAACAGACATTTAGTTTTAGTTTGTCCAGAAACATGGATTGAGTCTATCAGTAAACAGGCATTTAGTTTTAGTTTGTCCTGAAACATGCATTGAGTTTATCAGTAGACAGGCATTTAGTTTTAGTTTGTCCAGAAACATGCATTGAGTCTATCAGTTAACAGACATTTAGTTTTAGTTTGTCCAGAAACATGCATTGAGTCTATCAGTAAACAGGCATTTAGTTTAGTTTGTCCTGAAACATGGATTGAGTCTATCAGTACATTTTCGTAAACAGGCATTTAATTTTAGTTTGTCCAGAAACATGCATTGAGTCTATTAGTAAACAGGCATTTACAAATGTAGTTTTAGTTTGTCTAGAAACATGCATTGAGTCTATCAGTAAACAGGCATTTAGTTTTAGTTTGTCCAGAAACATGCATTGAGTCTATCAGTAAACAGGCATTTAGTTTTAGTTTGTCCTGAAACATGGATTGAGTCTATCAGTAAACAGACATTTAGTTTTAGTTTGTCCTGAAACATGGATTGAGTCTATCAGTAAACAGGCATTTAGCTTTAGTATGTCCTGAAACATGCATTGAGTCTGTCAGTAAACAGGCATTTAGTTTTAGTTTGTCCAGAAACATGGATTGAGTCTATCAGTAAACAGACATTTAGTTTTAGTTTGTCCTGAAACATGGATTGAGTCTATCAGTAAACAGGCATTTAGCTTTAGTATGTCCTGAAACATGCATTGAGTCTATCAGTAAACAGGCATTTAGTTTTAGTTTGTCCAGAAACATGCATTGAGTCTATCAGTACATTTTTGTAAACAGGCATTTAATTTTAGTTTGTCCAGAAACATGCATTGAGTCTATCAGTAAACAGGCATTTACAAATGTAGTTTTAGTTTGTCTAGAAACATGCATTGAGTCTCAGTAAACAGGCATTTAGTTTTAGTTTGTCCAGAAACATGCATTGAGTCTATCAGTAAACAGGCATTTAGTTTTAGTTTGTCCTGAAACATGGATTGAGTCTATCAGTAAACAGACATTTAGTTTTAGTTTGTCCTGAAACATGGATTGAGTCTATCAGTAAACAGGCATTTAGCTTTAGTATGTCCTGAAACATGCATTGAGTCTATCAGTAAACAGGCATTTAGTTTTAGTTTGTCCAGAAACATGCATTGAGTCTATCAGTAAACAGGCATTTAGTTTTAGTTTGTCCAGAAACATGCATTGAGTCTATCAGTTAACAGGCTTTTAGTCTATACACAAACAAGCATTTTTCTGTATGGAAATAAGCATTTAGACTTGGAAACAAGGAATAAGATACTGTAGAGCTGGTTATGCTTTGTAATGTTTTTCACTTTCTTCAGTTTTTCATACCCCCCCCCCCCCCCCCCCCCCCCGCCCCCAACCCCCCCAACCCACACACACTAATTAAGTTGTATTTCTAAGGAATAATTCATGTTTTTTACTAAATGGTACTGTAGTAGTTTGGACATTTCATTTTCACCTATAAAACTTATATGAACTATGGGTTTTATTTAAGTCCTGATACACTACTTTGTTGACAAAAAGTTACAGCTTAAAGTAATGAGCATGCAATTGATGTACAGGTATAACTGTAAAGCCAATGCGCTTTTTTTCTGTAAACATACACCATGGTTTCAAATGCTTGGAATAACTACATTTGTTTATTTGTCATAATTAAGCTTACAGCTCCTACAGCTAATCTTAATTTGCCCAATGAGGTTGGTAAGCAGAATGTTGTCATTTCTGTAAGGAAAGCAGACTGGGCATGTCAGTACTCCAAAACTGTACCTGTTTTGTTTAACATTTGTTTTAAACCACGAATATGTTCTGAGTTTTCACTCACATGTATAGGCTAACATACCTTTTAATAGAGACTTTATAGCATGTAGTCTATATCAGTGATTAGACAGGTTCCAGCAAGGAGCTATCTGATCTGAATCAACACTTTTTGCCAAGCCTCATCAGTCTGTGATTAACAGATTATAAGACTTATAAAAATCTATGCTAGCATAATATAGAGGTTCTTGCAGCTTCGTATTGAGGTTGTTTTTTCTCTCCTTGGTTTTGGTGTAAACAAGATGACAGATCTCTTTTTTTTTTATTAACTCTTTCCATAATCATGTCCCTCACTGCTCCAGGCCTTAAGAGGGAGGTACATTTTATAATGCTAATCAGTTTATTACCTCTGCAAACCAGTTTTTGGCTATCTGTGGAATATTCTTGTTTTATGAATATCTTCAATGACAAATTGTTGTTTGCTTAAGAATAATTAAATATAGCATGACATCTCATCAGATTTACTACCACTGTCTCCTTTTTTTCTATTCAAGTTATGTTCTTTCCTAACCCTATCATGTGTCATGTGTCCCTCTTGTTTGCTCTCCACTTTTGGTTTAGTTCTATGTACCTTTTTGCAACAACTCTTCAAATACCTATTTTTATCTCTTTTTCTTTTCCCTCAACTCTGTTAATTTAATAAATTGCTTTCCATTTGAATACAAACTCCTACTATCTCAGCATTCTTCATTTTTTAACCTTTTGTCTTTTACCATGCATTCTTTGATTTTCCTTAGCTTAATAGCTACAGCAACAAAAATCCCCTCTCTTATAACATTTATAACTAACTGCAATTGAGGTGGAACATTAGCACATACAAACCCCTACTCCAGGAGTATGTAAAATGGGGGAAACTATTTCAAGTATTTGGGCCTACATTGTTTCTAGGAGCATTCTTTCTAGTTATGAGTGCACATACCTCTTCCATCCTGGCAGCATGAGAGCTAACACTGAGAGTGAGAGCATTGGGGTGAGCTAAACAGATAATGATTTATGGCTTCACCTGCTATTGAAACCAACATGGATCAGTCCTTGGAGAATGGAGTTGATCCAGATCAGTTAGCCTTAGGAGTAATATCTATGTATATTTATAGCCTGTCTGATCAGGAGCTGCACTTTTTGTTGCATAGTAACTTGCAATACATCTCGTTTGTGGTGAAGTTGTTGTTGTTGTTTTTTTTTTAGAAAACAATTTAAAACAGAGCTATAGTATAGTAGCCATTACTAGCCAATCTTGCCCAAAGTAGCAAAACATTCCTTCTAAACTGTGTTATATATATAAAGGTAGCCACTCTGGCTCACAGTAGCAAAACATTCCTTCTAAACTGCATTGTATATATAAAGGTAGCCAATCTGGTCCACAGTAGCAAAACATTCCTTCTAAACTGCATTGTATATATAAAGGTAGCCAATCTGGCCCACAGTAGCAAAACATTCCTTCTAAACTGCATTGTATATATTTAGGTAGCCAATCTGGTCCACAGTAGCAAAACATTCCTCCTAAACTGCATTGTATATATAAAGGTAGCGAATCTGGTCCACAGTAGCAAAACATTCCTTCTAAACTGTGTTATATATATTAAGGTAGCCACTCTGGCTCACAGTAGCAAAACATTCCTTCTAAACTGCATTGTATGTATTATGGGAGCCAATCTGGTCCACAGTAGCAAAACATTCCTTCTAAACTGCATTGTATATATTATGGGAGCCAATCTAGCCCACAGTAGCAAAACATTCCTTCTAAACTGCATTGTATGTATTATGGGAGCCAATCTGGTCCACAGTAGCAAAACATTCTCTCTAAACTGCATTAAAAATTAGGGGAGCCAATCTAGCCCACAGTAGCAAAACATTCTCTCTAAACTGCATTATAAATTAGGGGAGCCAGTCTGGCCCACAGTAGCAAAACATTCCTTCTAAACTGCATAATACATATAAAGGTAGCCAAATTGGCCCACAATAGGAAAATGTTCCTTCTAAACTGCATTGTATATATATTGGGAGCCAATCTGGCCCACAGTAGCAAAACATTCCTTCTAAACTGCATTGTATATTAAGGGAGCCAATGTGACACACAGTAGCAAAACATTCCTTCTAAACTGCATTATATATTAGGGGAGCCAATCTGGCTCACAGTAGCAACTGCATTATATATTATGGTAGCCAATTTGGCTCACAGTAGCAAAACATTCCTTCTAAACTGCATTAGGGTATATATTATTGGAGCCAATCAATCTGGCCCACAGTAGCAATAAATTCCTTCTAAACAGCATTATCAATCATGGGAGCCCATCTGGTCCTCAGTAGCAAAACATTCTCTCTAAACTGCATTATAAATTAGGGGAGCCAGTCTGGCCCACAGTAGCAAAACATTCCTTCTAAACTGCGTTACCAATCATGGGAGCCAATCTGGTCCACAGTAGCAAAACATTCTTTCTAAACTACATTATATATTAGGGTGCCAGTCTGGCCCACAGTAGCAAAACATTCCTTTTAAACTACATTATATATTAGGGTGCCAGTCTGGCCCACAGTAGAAAAACATTACTTCAAAACTGCATTATATATTATTTGAGCCTATCTGGCCCACAATAGCAAAACATTCCTTCAAAACTGTTCTTTATATTGTGAAAAAGACAGCAACAATTATGTCTTCTCTTTGAGACAATTTAATTAGTTCCAACATTAGGTTTTGAGGAGATAAAGGCCTTGGGTTTAGAAATACTACCAAATCTTAAGCTCCAAGAAGTGTTAAGGCTGTTTACAAGGCTAGCAGGTGAAGAATTATGAAGCCCAGATGTGTATTCTGAACCTGCTGAGCATTCATTCATCAGGCTTACAAGAAGTGAAGATCTAGATCTGTCAGATCTCACTGGGAGCTGTTCATAAATATTTACACTAATTTCATCTGATTTTTGGTTTGCTTTTCAATAAATGTTGTTACCTATGCATAAAATGTTTGGAAAAAATACAACACACAACAACACCTGAGAAATCAGTACAGGTAATTAACAAATAGAGCAGTGTAAGGGTTGAAGACTGCTGGTACCCAGTAGAAGCCCACATTGGAATGTGGTGGAACCGGATTGCCCCTGCAAATATTCCTGATATTGTTTTCATGCAATCTCGTAACTTTTTTTATTTAAAATATGAAATATAAAAACACCCTGTTACTTCATTATTATATTTAATGCAGCAATCAAAAATCGTGAAGAGAAAATAAACGTTAAAAATACAGAATTATGTTTGTCCTCTTCACTTCAAAGCTCACTAGAGTTTATGCTAAAAAAATGCTGATTGTCAAAAAGCATAGCCACCAGGGCTAAATGTCTATGGCACCCAGGCACAGCAAGATAGGGCCATCATGGCACTCTTGTACTTTTATCAAATCTTCCAGCTGTTCTAAATTTCAAACATTTTTCTTTTGTAAGTTAAAACACATTCTCTGATAATTTGATTGGAAAGCAGAGATGACAATATGTTTCTATTTTTCAAGACCGCAGGGATATAACAATACAAATCATGAAAAATCAGCCTAAATGTTCATTCTTGTTAAATCTATAAATAAGCACAAAAGTGATCTCTGCTAAAAATAAATATATACATCAAAGCTGATTACCAGAAATGTCTTGTAACTTGATTTCAAAAAGTAAGTTGTCACATGGTTTTCTGTGGTTAAAATTTGCAGCAAGTGTCTCTAAAGCGTGGCTCAGACAGGAATTACCTGTTTGCATTGACAATTGGGGATTTGTGCTTCACTGTTCACACCAATCTAAGACATCAATAAACAGCATGTTGCAGGACTTTGTCAGGTAACGATGACTTGGTTTGGTAATTTGGAGGAAAAACATTGGTCCAAATTGTGGAATACCACCTTAACATGTTATTACAAAATACATATTGTATTCCTAATCACTTAAGAAACTATCATTTTATGTAACAAATTCGAAATAAATTTATTGCTCTGGAAATGTTATATTCCTGCTATTGAAACATTTCTTAAAAAACCACAAAATGTTGGGGGTGGGAGGGTGGGGGTTTCCTATGAATAATGAATTATATTATCTATGTCCATTAATTTTACAAATAAAAAAAGCTATGGCCCAAAGGTATATGATGTCATCTGTTGTGTCCATATAGTTAAAAGGTAACACAATTTCTTTCAGCCCAGAGTGGGTGTTGTTACTTTTCCCCCATTTTGAAAATCCATATTGGGTTGTGCTCCCAGTCACAAAAAGTATGTGTTTTTTTTCCACATTCACAGAGAAATTCACAATTCAAAGATATGTAATTCTTCCCCTGGTCGAATAAACAATTGACTACTTCAGTCACATGAGAAAAAGATATTGTTTTGTAAATGAGTGAAATATTTAACGGAGTTGAATGAACCAAATATGTCATCTTTTGTTTTCGTTTTATTTGATATTATGTTATATAGTTTACGTTTTTTCCCAAATTTGTCTCATTGACAGGAAAAATTCCCAGTTCTTGAGGTCAGGTCATGTTCCCAAAATGGTGCGAAAAAACACAGCAACCATTTACAACTCGTTAGATGTTAAAGAGCATGTACATAGCCATAATTGGCAAGGCAGTGAGGTTGTGTTTTTTTTTCATAAATACATCACTGATAGCTACTTATTCAATATTGTTAACATATTCTTTTCTATTTACATGAGGAAAATACAAACTTGGAGGGATTTGGTTATCTTTTTATATGTGATTACACATTAAATAATCCTTTAAAAATGTAGTTTTTAAAGGTTAGTTAGTGACAATTAGAATCATTTAAAAGACTGGAATGTTAGGTTGGGAAATTCCAACTCTCAGGTGACAGGAATGTTAGGTTGGGAAATTCCAACTCTCAGGTGACAGGAATGTTAGGTTGGGAAATTCCAACTCTCAGGTGACAGGAATGTTAGGTTGGGAAATTCCAACTCTCAGGTGACATTTTTGAAAAGAAAATAGTTCACCTTCTGCTGGGATCTCCAGGTTGCACATCTAATCCTTTGGTAAGTTATTCATATAGCATATGGGTCACAGTTTTTCCTAAATTAAACAATTTGACATCTCAATCAATATTAAAATCCATTATAACATCCGTAAACAATGTTTTTGCACATTGTCAGACCTTTAATTATGGTGTTATCAAACAAACATCTGAAATTGTAGACTTTGACCATTTAAGGAAACATGTTAATATACACGAGTGCCACCTTAAGGTTGCCAAATAAAACATAGAACATTGTCTTAGGTGGTTAAGTGTGGCTTAAGAATTTGTGATTAAAAATTGATTGTTTTTGCCTATCTGTCAATGAGTGATTCTTTTGCTAGTAAAGGTGTTTTTATAGAATAGGTAGAGTGTTCAACAAGTCTGTTGCTGCAGTTGAGGCTTTTGTAAAAAACAACATACAAAAAGAGTATTTCCACTTCCAGTTATGCTGGTAATCATAGTAGAGTGTGGTGTATAGATTGTAAATGCATTTGATAGTATTTATATTTTGCCAATTTTTAACCATATTTCTTTGACCTATTTCTGACAAGGGGTCAAATGGTCAGCCAGCTCACTGTATCAACCCAGCATCAATAACTGTCACATTTAGGATCCAGTCATCATGCGGTTCTATTTATAGGCACAGCACTCTAATACTGCCAATAAGTTGTTTTCCATCCAGCCTACTGCTAGAGACTTGCCTTTTATACCAATCTTGCTAAAATTATAGGCTCTTGAACTTCTATGTTAAATAAGGTTACTGAAACAGCCACAGTTATTTGACACACTCTATAATCTTTTTATCATGGCTTTTTTGCTTGTATGGAGAAAGCTGATTTACGCTTAAGTAAAATTTCGTGCAATTATTAAGTAAACCCTTTTTGTTGCCTGATGTTTTTATATTCACTGCAATCACCACTGGTTCATCTGACACATAAATGTATGTATAGTAGTTTATGTATAAAAGCTCTCATTGTCTCAAAATGTGCCCCTTTTTTGGAAACAGTGAATACCAGGGTTTGCTGTGCTTGCATTGTTATCACTGCACTGGCAGTGAGTTTAGAGTTATTGCTTGGTAGATGTCAACCTAACAATTTAGCACTCAGCACTATTCTATTCTGTTCTACTAAATAAGTTGATGGGAAACAAAAGGCAGTCACACTTATTAAACCTAGTAGCAGAACATTATCAAATTTTTACATTAATGTACAAATCTGTCTAGCATTTTTAAGCTAGATTTGGTTGTAAAATGTAACTCTTAAACTAAATGGGTATATTAATCATTTTTACATTACACCCCTTCCTATCCCAACCCCACAACCACTCTCCAGAGCATGCATAACAAGATATACATAACCAAGATGATAGGGCAATAGTGACTCTCCTTCAGGGTCAATAGGTTGCTGAATTTCTTTTATGAAAGATATATATACATATTTCATGAATTATATATATATCGCTTCCCTTGGGGATTTATGCTTATACCTAAGCAACAGACTGTACCATCTACAAAACGTAATATAATTGTAGAAATTATAAAGTTGTTTTTTTTTTCTTTAACAATCCAGTATAAAGTAAAGGTTGGTGGAACTAAAGACCAACATCGGCTGAAAGAACAGGATATATTCATTTTCTTTAACAGTTAAAACTTGAATGTATATTGGGGTTGACGCTGAAACTGGGGTGGGGAGGTGTTCGGGTGAGCGTGCAGGGGGTGGGTGGGGACTGGTCTCTTGATAGATCAGCCTAACTCTTATGTATCTGACTGTATTTACTTATCAACCTTTATTCAATTTTCATGTCTGGATTATAACTGAGATTCTAAGGGTCCATCTGAAAAAATAACATGGCTTTGCTGAGGTTGCACGGTAGTATTCTTCAAATTTTTATCAAAACAAACACTGTAGGACAATTTGAAAAATGACACATTTTTTGTGGCAACTACTGAAACTACAAAGCAATAGAGGAATCTTCTCTTGCATTTCCATTCAATCAAAAAAAAATTTTTTTTCCAGGTAATTTAATTGTATTCCTCAGCTATATTTATCTGAATATCCTGAAATATGAGCATATTTATACCCTTTCTTGTGATAATACCAGTATATTGATAGTATATGTACTGTTCATTGTAATTGAGACAAGGTTTCTCGCACAATGATTCTTCTGTTTACTTTAGCCAGTTCAGAACCAATTAATCTGGCCTAGGTAAATACCTCTGGGTACTGCATGATCAGAATCTACACTATTTGTTTCTGAGTCTTTTTTTTCTTGTGCATATAGATGAAGTTATTTGCAAATTACTACATCTTGTACATATGATAAAAGTAAAACAGATACACTTTAGACATCCAGTACCTTTGCAAAAGGGGCCAGTCTTCATACCAAAGTTTCAATAAAAAATTACTGCTTAATCACCTGTTGTTTGAACAGATGTTGTTAGTTATACAATGTTCAGAACACTTGAGGAAGGTTTGCAATCATTAAGTCTAAACAATGGAATGGATATTTAACAATGATTTCTGAAAGCTTAAAACCATCCAGGTGAAGTTAAAGATGAAGGTGTTAAAATGATAACTGTGGGAACACATCAGAGCTAGCTAAGGAGCCTATCTGCCCTGGCACAATGTGCACAACACAGACACTAAATATTTTATGCCAGACCTCAAGATTAGGTCAAATAATTTTCAAGCTTGTTCTAAAATACTCTGAGAGTCACCACCAATTTCGTTATTTACTCATAAGCATCAGTTTATAGTGACTTGTTCACAGTTTTACATAGATATTTGATACATGAAACAACCACATGACTTCAATTTCTTGTGGATTTTTGCATCAGTATTAAGTAAATCAGAGTATTGTTTATGACTGACCCGTATAAATGGATAAGTATTTCAAGGTTTACGAGATTGTTGACCTATAAACAAGAAAATTAGTTGCTGTTTAATTTTCATAACCTTATGACAACTGAAGGACAGTATGTCCAAATACATGTATAATCTAAGGACACAGGCAATATTTTATTCCCTTGTTTATTTTATTCCCCTGTGGTGTAACAAAGTTGTTGTTTTTAACAAAATATAAACAAAATATATCTTAATTATGACCATACAATGTTTAGCCACTGTGTAGAATTTGGTGTTCAGTATAAGTTTGTATGTATGACTGCTGCATGTCAATTTTACTCTTAATAACTGGATCTTGAAACTGGTAAATGCAATCTGGTTGAAGCCTATAGTCTTAATTATTCTTATAAGTCATTGTCTAGGATAATGGAAATTTCTCCTTTATTTTCTTTAACATAAATGGCAGCTCCCTATCCTGCCTGTTATGGGTATCCCCCAGATCAGTACTCAGTCATAGGAACCCCCTATTAGTTCAACATCTGTCATAGACACCCCTAGGTTGAACATCTGTTATAGGTACCCCTAGGTCCAACATCTGTCATGGCCATTCCTGATTCAACATCTGTCATAGGCACACTTAAGTTCAACATCTGTCATAGGCACCCCTAAGTTCAACATTGGTCATAGGCACCCCTTAAGTTCAACATCTGTCATAGGCACCCCTTAAGTTCAACATCTGTCATAGGCACCCCTCGGTTCAAAATCGGTCAGAGGCACTCTTTAAGTTCAACATCTGTCATAGGCACCCCTAGGTTCAACATCTGTCATAGGCACCCCTAGGTTCAACATCTGTCATAGGCATCCCTTAGTTCAACATCGATCAGAGGCACCCCTTAAGGTTAACATCTGTCATAGGCACCCCTGGGTTCAACATCTGTCATAGGCATTCCTTAAGTTCAACTTCTGTCATAGGCACGCTTAAGTTCAACATCTGTCATAGGCACCCTTAAGTTTAACATCTGTCATAGGCACCCCTAGGTTCAACATATGTCAAAGGCACCCTTAAGTTCAACATCTGTCATAGGCACCCCTAGGTTCAACATCTGTCATAAGCACCCCTAGGTTCAACATTTGTCATAGGCACCCCTAGTTTCAACATAGTCACCCCTAAGTTCAACATCGGTTATAGGCACCCCTTAAGTTCAACATCTGTCATAGGCATCCCTTAAGTTCAACATCGGTCAGAGGCACCCCTTAAATTCAACATCTGTCATAGGCATCCCTTAAGTTCAACATCTGTCATAGGCACCCCTAGGTTCAACATTTGTCATAGGCACCCCTAGGTTCAACATAGTCACCCCTAAGTTCAACATCTGTCATAGGCATCCCTTAAGTTCAACATCTGTCATAGGCATCCCTACGTTCAACATCTGTCAGAGGCACCCCTTTAGTTTTACATCTGTCATAGGCACCCTTAAGTTCAACATCTGTCATAGGCATCCTTAAGTTCAACATTGGTTATAGGCACCCTTAAATTCAACATCTGTCATAGCCACCCCTAAGTTAACATCGGTCAAAGGCACCCCTTAAGTTCAACATATCTCATAGGCACCCCTAGGTTCAACATCTGTCATAGGCATCCCTTAAGTTCAACATCTGTCAGAGGCACCCCTTAAGTTTAACATCTGTCATAGGCACCCTTAAGTTCAACATCTGTCATAGGCATCCTTAAGTTTAACATCTATCATAGGCACCCTTTAGTTCAACATCTATCATAGGCATCCCTAAGTTCAACATTGGTCATAGGCACACTTGAGTTCAACATCTGTCATAGGCACCCCTAAGTTCAATATTGGTCAGAGGCACCCCTTAGTTCAACATTGTTTATTGGCTCTACTCATAGTAGAGTCATAATAGTACTGCTACATCTTGTTCCTATTTCTTCTTGCATTCTCATTTATCAACAAAAAACAGGCTGCAAAAGGGTCTGTTTTCTGCTGCTCTATCGGTAGCCACAAGTCCTTCTAAAATTACCAGTATCTAATAACAAATATATATTTATGGATATACCTTATTAAAGTATTTTGTGTGAAGATAAGTTAAAAGTACATTACAACTGTCGGAAAGTTGATCATCTTGAATAGTACTAATACATGTAGGCTATGTATGCATATCCTAGTGTTTATCTTATTGAATATCAACAAAGATAAAGATCAAAGAATTACCTTATCATAATTAGTAATTTATAAACCTCTTTCATAATATGATATTGAGATTTCATTCTTAGGCATCACGCTATTTTAAGAAATAAATTTTGACTGTTTTTGGCTGGTATAGCAGACAGGTCATGTTAATTATAAATTAAGCTTTTTGTATGCGATACACATATTAATCTGACTTAGGCAAGTGGTCAAGATCCCCAATCAGCCATCTCTTACATGTACTAGAGGTTGTCTGACCAGGATTAAAACTATTTTCTCCTGTGAATTAAGGAGACTTGATGTTCGCAAGTTCTTGATTCTTGCTGTTGAAAGACTTGGTTCTAAGCTCAGTGTCCTTAAATCCAGCATAATTTGTGATAATATGTCTCATTCTGATTGTATCCTAAGCATTCTGTTGTTTTTGCTTTGTGCACATATTTCTTTTTAGGTGAACTGGGATGGCATTCATATAATGTTGTGGTTAAATACCTCTATTACACGGGTAGTGAGGATATTACAGTTTGTCACCCTGTATCATGCTACAGTTCTTTCTTTTCATTTTGTTTAATAACCTTTATGTGATAACTGCTTATATTGACATGCTTTGGTTACTAGACATGTTGTTACGTCAGCAGCAAACAGTGAAGATCCAGTTTAGATAGCTCACAGCAGAGAGCAGGACGATCTGGATTTACATTATTTCCCTAATCCTTGTCACTTTTTGCTTAGCTGATGGTGAGTTAATATGGGTTTTACAACTGGCTTGCCATGTTGGAATTAGGTAGAATTATACGACTAACAATAAAAATATCAAATTACTAGACAACTTACTATGAAAATAAGTCAAATATTTCAAGATAACAAGTTTATTCTTGACACCCCCCCCCCCCCCCCCCCCCCCCCCCCAAAAAATGATAATAGATAAAAGACCATGTTTTTATTGTAAGGTTTAAATTGTCATTTTATTAATTGATCGACGTGTGTTCTTTGATATTTAAGGAATGCATCAATGTCCTAGAATAAAAGTATCATTTACAATAATACATTATAAACAGTAAATTATTTAAAATTCCTTTTACAGTTGTTATTTCAAAGTAATAAATATTAATATCAACTGATATTGTTGATCTTATGTAATTTGGAATTGCAATAAGTTTTAAAAACCTGCTTTGTAACTAATTGGTCCATTATTAATTATGTTTTGCTGTGTTAATAATGTAAAAAGCACACAAACAGTACCACAAACATAAACATTATCGTAAAAAGTACCCTAAGAACAAACAGTATCACAAAACAAAAAGCACACAAACAGTATCACAAGTCAAAAAGCACACAAACAGTATCAAAATCAGACAAACAGTATCATAAAGCACACAAACAGTATCATAAAACAAAAAGCACACAAATGGTATCACAAGTCAAAAAGCACACAAACAGTATCATAAATCAAACAGCACACAAACAGTATCACAAGTCAAAAAGCACAAAAACAGTATCGCAAGTCAAAAAGCACACAAACAGTATCCTTAATCAAAAAGCACACAAACAGTATCAAAATCAGACAGCACACAAACAGTATCATAAACCTTAAAGCACAAAAAGTATCACAGACAAAGGCACACAAACAAAAATGCACACATTCTTGTAGAGTAGGACAGCTGCTTACTATGTGCCTGATAATTGCACTAATTGAATAAATATGTTTATGTAAGCAGAGTTGACCTAAAGTTTAAGAATCATACATTTAATCAGTCTGAGAGGTTTTCTTTCACCAATAATTAGATGGACATCGCCAATATGACCATAATTGTGTTGGGGCCATGTAACAAACTTAATTGTACAAATAAAAAAGCAATTGCAGTAAATGATCATTCTTTTTAATTCTATAAATAAGCATGAATGTGATTTCCTATAAAAATAGAAATCTTGATCAGTGTGGATTACCTGGAATATAACTTGATGTCAATCAGTAAGTAGCAAAATGGTTCTCTTAATATTAAAATAGCTTACTATGCAGTGTGGTTCATGTAGGAAAAACATATTTGTAATGACGAATGGAGTGCTATGCTTCACTTACCACATACATATACAACAACCATAAGCAGCATTTCACAGGATCGTTTCAGGTAACAAAAAAGTCATTTGGTTGTTTCATAAAAAAGAATGATCCAAACCTTCTGTCAAATATCACTTTAAAGGCACGGACACAGTTGTTCTTTTCTAATTTAAACACAATTTGAATACAAGGTATGAGACTACCCAAAGGGTTAAAAAAGATGTTGCAAACCTGTTAGTTTACAAATCAATTCTCAGAAACTCATTTATCTTGATAACATGCCAAAACTTGCAAACGGAAATCTGTAAAGACCTTCAAGTGTAATGGTTAGCTTAGTTTTGAACTTCACTAGTACAGAAAATAGTGAGAAGAAAAAACAGCATATATCAGTCAGGAGTACCTTTGGGTCTTATAGGTTACATATCTATGAATAGCTTGAGACTGAAAGAGCTTGCCAAGAATAAGAGCAGTGTGACCCTGTTATACCTTGTTCTGCTTTTTTATGTTGAAGGCCCTAAAAAATCCCAAAAGTATCAACTTATTGCAAAGGTTCCCTGTGTACTGATAGACTCATGGCAGCAAATAGTGCAACTCCTGATAAGCCAGATCACAGAGGATGCTAGTTAAGCAGGATTTACACTATTTATGTAGGCATGATAAGTTTCATGTTTCTGTAGCAGGTAAACTCCAGTTTATACTTTTGAAGATGACTCATCCTGATTTTGTGAACATAACCACCACTTAGATCAAGATTATTGTTGAAATGCTGACTGTGATGTCTTCAGCAGAACATTGGGGCAGCTCTCAGATATTCTGCAAGCTGCTGGATGAAACCGCATTTAAATTAAACATAGACTGTGTGCAGTCTGTGAATTGTAAGTTGCAGCCCATATGCCTACTTTGAATTATGTTCATTATTGTGGAATGAGTTTGCAACAATTTAAAGTGTGCAAAATTTCAGTGTGTTTTTTAATTTTCATTTGTTTTATCACAAAAGAATGTTTAAAGGAATGTTAAGTCCCAAATTGTAAAATATAAATCAGCTTGTCCATAAATTATTTTTAAATTGTTTTACCTTCTTTCTATAAATCCTAATATCTTTTGCAGTTAACATTTTTGACATTAATGGGTATATTTGAATAAATAAAAAAAATTAACATTGATTTTGTTACCACACATGCCAACAAGTTGATGCATAAAAGCCTCACCTAACGTCATAGTAATTTGGCAGGAAGAGGAGAACCTCAAAAACCACAAATTGGTACTGTTGAATATTGAGGCATAGATGATGAACTGGTTTAACTTTGCCATTACAGTTTCATGTATCCATCCATCCGCATTGCAAGTACAATAAATGAGGCATCATATAAAGGGAGACAATCTTACTGGATGTGTCAATACATCCCACAATCCTCAACCCTACCCTGAAAAGTTGGTACTCAGTTAATTTGTCTCATTTTGACAGTTCAAGTGAGTACCTACAACATTCAGATAAGAATAGATATTGCCTTAGAAATACTCCCAACAATTTTGAGCTAGTCAGTGCTGAGCTGGTGCAGAGTTACAGACTCCAGGTGCTAAGATTCATTTCTTTAATGTTTTTATTATACATTCGTATGCTAACATGTTTTCACTTATTATTCATATTATTCTAACCTTGTAGATTTTTATATTTATATTTACATATTATAATTTTAAGCTAGTTACATTTTATATATGTTTATATTGTATTCATCGCCGTATGATCCATCAAATGTCGGTGCCAACAAATACCAAAATACAAATACATTCATCAATATTCCATTTATTATTTTTATTTCAACCAGTTACAGGGTTTTTTCTTGTGACTGACCTCTAATTTTAAGAACACAGCTCTCTTCTCTATTCCAGATTCGTTAAAGTGAGCAGCCAGCAAGCACATAGGTGATGGGGATGGCTCGTCAGGATCTCTTCATTTTATAAGGCACTATATGATGGCTGTGAACCGTTTCTGCCCTCTTGACAATGTTGCGTAATGTGTTTGGTGGCTGCGTATCCGACAGGAGCTCGGAGGCTATGCGTCATCAGAAGTAGGTCTTATAACACTATTTTTACAAGATCATTATTTAGGAACATTCTTTTTGTTGCTCTCAAGACTGTATTAAGAACTGTTGCTCCTTTAATCTTAAATTCACCTTAATGGCACCCATGGCTAAGTGGTTCAAGTCTTAAATTGCATTTATAAAAAAAAAACTATAACTACGAACTTACATTCTAAGAACTTTTTACTGATGCTTATTTCTAATTATTGAGACATCCAATACCATTGCAAAAGTGTCAATCTTCATGCCAAAATAAAATGTAACTGCTTATTCAACTGTTGTTTGGACAGATGGAGTTAGTAAATTAATCTCTGTTATACTTGAAGAAAGTTTAGACCCATTTAGCCAAAACAACGAAAAGATATTTTAATTATTTATGACAGAGTAAGAAACTACCAGGTGGTGCAAAAATAAAGGTGTTAATATGATAACTGTGGGAAATGCATGAGCTTGCTAAGGAGCCCATCTGCCCTGAAGCAGAACACTGTGCACAACGTAATCACTTAACCTCAAGTGAGGAAGCTATCCAGCTGGTATGCAGTGTTTTGTCGATCTACCCAATAAAGTACTTTGTGGCCTCTAAATGACATATCTCTCGATAACCCAGTCAAGTGCTTGGTGTTTCCCCGCAGTGGTGGCCTCCTGCAATGTGTATGTCCATCTACCAACTCAAGTGCTTGCTAGCGATCTGCAGTGGCCCTCAATCTACCCAGCCAAGTGCTTGGTGGTCCCCTGCAGTGTGCCTATCTACCCAGCCAAGTGCTTGGTGGTCCCCTGCAGTGTGCCTGTCTACCCAGCCAAGTGCTTGGTAGCCTGCTGCAGTGTGTCTATCTACCCAGCCAAGTGCTTGGTGGTCCCCTGCAGTGTGTCTATCTACCAAGCCAAGTGCTTGGTGGTCCCCTGCAGTGTATCTATCTACCCAGCCAAGTGCTTGATGGTCCCCTGCAGTGTGTCTATCTACTCAGTCAAGTGATTGGTGGTCCCCTGCTGTGTGTCTCTCAGTCTTCCTAGCCAAGTGCTTGCTGGCCTCCTGTAGTGTGTCTATCTACCCAGCCATGTGCTTGGTGGTCCCCTGCAGTGTGCCTATCTACCCAGCCATGTGCTTGGTAGCCTGCTGCAGTGTGTCTCGAGCTACCCAACCAAGTGCTTGGTGGTCCCCTGCTACGTTTCTCAAGCTACCCAGCCAAGTACTTGGTGGCCTCCTGCAGTGTGTCTATCTACCCAGTCAAGTGCTTAGTGGTCCCCTGCTGTGTGTCTCGAGCTACCCAGCCAAGTGCTTGGTGGTCCCCTGAAGTGTGTCTTTCAGTCTTTCTAGCCATGTGCTCGCTGGCCTCCTGCAGTGTGTCTATATACCCAGCCAAGTGCTTGGTGGTCCCCTGCAGTGCGTCTCGGGCTACCCAGCCAGAAGTTTGCCGGCCTCCTACAGTGTGTCTGTCTGTCTACCCAGCCAAGTGCTTGGTGGCCACCTGCAGTGTGTCTCTCAGTCTACCCAGCCCAATGCTTTGTAGCCTGCTGCAGTGTGTCTGTCCATCCACCCAGCAAAGTGCTTGCTGGCACCCCGCCCCCCTCTCAGTTTAGACAGTCAAGTGCTTGGCAGTCTCCTGCAGTGTGTCTGTCTATGTAAACAGCCAAGTGCTTGCTGGCCTCCTGCAGTGTGTCAGTCTACCCAGTCAAACAGCCCAATTGACCAGAATCGTATTGGCAAATCTTACGGCCTCCTTACGTGTCAAAATAACATCAAGGCTGAGCCTCTCAGAAACTTGGAAAATATTTCAGTCATGCAGATATATTAAACCATGTACATATGATGACACCAAAACCCAGTTGTATTAATTCGCATTAGGCAAATAAGTCCAGAAGAACCCATAAACAGCTGAACACTGAAAATTAGACTTTCATGATTTACTAGCACTATCAGCTAAAGTTTTGTATCTATTCACTATAGGCTTATTATCCCCTTCATATCGAACCCTGCCACTGGGTCAACCAGTCCTACTTCAACCATTCTAGCTAAGCATTGGCATTTGGACAGCAGTAGCAAGGGACGCTTAATCATGTTTGAAACAGTTATGATATGATTAGATCATGGCATGAAGCCTCAATCTCTTGATAAGCCAATTGGTTCACTTGAGAAACAACAACTTGTATTTTTCAATTTAGGGGTCAAACCTCAGCTTCCTAATTCTTAGACAGTTTCTTATCCAGCTGAACATTTTCTATAGTATGAAATAATTTTTAATGTACGATCAATGTCCACTTATGATTGCAGAGTAAAATTTGGAGCACCGCTATCAACTGCCCTGAAGAATGGATACTTGCCAGACCCCATGGTGGTAAGTACACTGCTTGAGTTTCTAGATATTATAATATGTCAGCAGTACATTAGTTTTCAAAGCTTTAGATTTAAATAAAAAAGTCAGTTAATTTCCAAGCAAGATACTGTATTTCTGAACACATAAGTATTGTCTTAAAGATGCAATTGCCTGTATGTATAAGATCCTGCCTTAACTATGCTAGCATGAACGAAGTCTTCATGAAGAAAATTTAAAAACACTGAACCTTCGGTCCACAAAGATGGCAATATCTACTGGACCAGACTTAATTTTACTGGACCTGTTTGATTTTAGCATCCAAGGTTGGTAAGCTAACCAGGGTGTTATGCGTGGTTGGGTTCAGAAAGGATGTAAAGGGTTGTTTAATTGTTTAGTATATATGTTTCATAATAATTAAAAATCTTGAAAATATGTGGCTGAAAATTCTGGTTGGCCATCGGTCCATTTAACTTATAAAAAATTAAATGGACCAATAGAGATTTTGGTGGACTCAGGCCACTGTCCAGCGTTTTTTGTCGAAAAGATGTTGAAAGCAAACTTTACAGGTCTGACAGAAAATGCTTGCTACATTGGGCCCTTAATGGAGTGTAAAAAGTTTATAAAAACATATACAGAGTACCAGTATGAATTCATTCATTTATATTGTGTGAAGGGATGTAGAGGAATATTCAAATAAATCAAGTTTTTAGAGATCAGGGATTTAAACACTATATATTTCTATTTACTTGTATAAGGTTTGAACTAAAATTAAACACTTTTACTGTAGTAATAGGTCTGTAATGTCTTAAATGTCTTCTTGCCGTACAAACCATGTTGGATTGCCCTGACTTTAGTATAGTGTGGTCTTTGTTAATGGATTAGTTGTTAAAGTATTGCTAATTTAAACAAGAAATGTTCATTTACAATTATGGACTGACAGAATTATTTTGCAATTTTCATATAGTGAGATTCAGTTACACACTATTATACTTCTGGTTCTTCACTTTAAACAGCAAAATGGCCAAAATTGTGTAGTTTTAAAATTATTTCAATTAAAAACATGACAATTGTCAACTGATCATACATCACCTCCTAGTCACCCATTCATATAAAAATGTGTTTCGACCTTTTGAATATAATTTAATTAAGTAATTAATTGTTGACTTTTGACGTTTATCGCTTTATGAACCATGTTAAGCTGTTGAAAGTATCATTGAGTCCGAAGGACAAGCTTTTTGCCTGTATGAAATCTCGGATAAGTTTATTATTGGGTCATGTCAATTAAAAAAGTAGGTCACTAGGTCAAATCATGGAAAGCTTTGTGTACACTCCAGAGCCTACACTTACAGCAAAATCTTCACTAAAGATTTCTAAAAGTCAATAAGTATTAATCACTTGATCTCCGATACGAATCTTCTAAAAGCCTTTTGCTTTAGGTGAGTGATTAAGGGCCATCATGGCCCTCTTGTTATGTATAGTTGATTGTTGCAGGAAACATTGGAAATGTAAATATATTGACGAACCAGATATTCAAATATCTTTTTAGTAATTTGATTAACATCCCTTGTTACAGGTGTGCTACTTCTTTCATTCACCTACCTCAAACAAGATAGACCTCTCCCGAGAATCAATCTTAATGCTTGGCCACTGATGCAAATGTCAAATGACAATGTAGGGCCTTGTAATTACAGGCTGTCACTAGTGTTTCATTAATACATGGAGACCTTCAGCCTGTAAATGTCAGTCTGACATTTCATCTAACGGCCAAATAACCATTGTGTGTTGTACAACTGATTGATTGTTGTGTGACCAGGGCGGGATGGTCTGTTTACATTTCTCTTCACTCAGGGTTATTAAAGGTACAGGGTCCTTTAACCAGTGCAACTGTTCAGGCTACTGTATCTTACAGCTTGGTCACTAGGTCAGTCACAGAAATAAAGTTAGAAGGCACTACATAGAAATTAGCATAGAACTCTGACTGAAAAATATATGTAGCTAATATAAACATTATACATTGAAAGGAGCATCTTATTTTTCATTAACTGGACTTGCAATTAAAAGTATAAAAAAAAGCTGTTTTATATTTGAAAACAAGAACATATGCCTAGTAAGTCACTAGTGCATAAGCAAAAAAGAGAACCATTATATGGAAAGGACAATAAATATAAATAAGTATTGTTGTTACCTAATCTACCTAAAGGTTAAGTGTAGCACTGCATATTATTTCAAAAATATACTTTACCTCACTTTATATTAACATTTAAGTAGCTTTTTCTGTCTTGCATGTAAAATAAGCTCCTTAACATTTCAAAAGCGAACTTTGATATTACATGTACCACTTAACGGTTCTATATTTTGCACAAAGTAAACTTTATCAGAGAAAGTGATGTAGTAATTAGTAATAGTACTTCCTTTCAATTGAACACACTTTTGACATTCTGTGTTTACTATGTAATTGTCAGTTGACCTTTAAGACCTTTAATATGCCTAGCTTTTGTTGCTTAAAGTTTATCATTGAACCATGATATGTCAGCATGACAGTTGTGTGTGTGTTGGATATAAAATAAAAACAGCTTTTACCATGGCATTTACCAAGGGAGGCAATAAATATTGTTCTTAATGAGTTTGTTTAGAGTGTCCTCCCCTCAAAAACATGTTTATTGTAAAAGGATATGTTGCTATTTACAGAAAAGTTTCAAGTAAAAAAAAAATATGATTATGCAAATATAGATTTTGTTAGGTTGTATATGGACATTTATTTTTCATAAACTATGATTACATTTTTTTCTGCATTTTATTTATGAAATAACTAGTTTAAATAAGTTCCAGAGTAATTGAATATTTTGAATACTTGATCCATTATTTCACCTCTAAATCCTAAATTATTCAAAAACTGTTGAAAATAGGAATGGGGCATATAGAGCTGCCAATCTCGATCCATCCATCTTTCAGTACATCTGTCCATACATTGATATTTTGTTTCTATTTTTAAAGGAGTGAACAGATTTAATTTGCATATATCAAAACAGTGTATGATTTAAAATGACATGTGAAATTTGGTTATGATTACTATCTGCTAAATATCTGTTGAGGTATTCCCCTGTCATATTTGTTAGTCAGATTTTTGGCTCCAGTCTTTAGTTGTTAAAGGTTTTAATGGATTTAATTCATATTTGAAATATAATTGTATAGTATTAAGCCTGTCAAGTTTGATTTTGTTTACTAACATAATATTGCCTGAGTTATTGCCCTTTATGTGGATATCCTATGGACATATTTTAGTCAATTGGCACTACTGCAACAGAGTGTGAGTTAGCCAGGCTTCTTTACACACCATCTCCTAAGTCTGGGTATTCCACTTGGCTATGCCTAGGGGTCTGCAAATTACCTAAACAGCAAGCATTGCATGGAGTCACTGTATTTTCTCCTGTTTCAGGATTTATTGGTGTATGTTGCAAGAGAGGGCCTCAACACGAGAGACATTTTTCGTCGCCCTGGCAACCCCAATGACACCCGTCGTGTCATCAAGCGTCTGTCAGAGGGGAAACCAGTCATCTTCTCCAACTATAGCTTCTATACACTGGCCTCTGTCATTAAGGTAAGGTTCTGAGATTGGATCTCTGGTCAGGGTCATTTGCAGACTACAGCTGTTTTTCTTTGTAGTTATTTATACATATTTTAGTAGGGTGAGTCCAAGTGAGAACTTTCATGTGGGGAAGTTTCCCGCTTACCTGGGGCAGGTTTAAGTATTCGTAAATGTGCAACTTAAAGATTACGGACACTAATGAATTGGTAAATATTGACAAATGTCTGGTAATATCGTCATAAACTCGAAGCCACTCTCTCCTTCTAACAGTTTTCATAATACCTAATTTTAGTAATTTTTTCACATGAGTTTTTTTTCCACTGTAAAATAATTATTTGACCAATATGGTGGCTGGCATATGCAACAAGCATGGTCGGTGGATGACAAAATAAAAAAATAACCTTATCTTAGGATGTCTGAAGGGTAGGGGGGGGGAATAGTCAGCAGAACACATTTACTTGTAGGAACTTAGAAGAAAACCTTGTGGTACTTATGCAAAAAGAGAGCTAGAAACTCATTAAAGACATAATGTTATTTCACTATATGTATTTTATATAATCATTTAATTTGTTAACAATTTACAGTCCATTTGTGTCATTTTTAGTGTAACTGTCAAATGTCTGTCACATTATTTCTGATTTCAAAGGTTCTATTCTAATTTCCTGTTTTGGCCAACATTTTTATTTCCTTCCCTAAATCCACTTCAAAAGTGTTTTTAAGTTTGCAATTTAGTGTGGGACAATTTATTGTCATTATTATTTTTATCATTGTAATTAAAAGAGAGCTCATTGTTTATTGTTTATATGTAATCATCATTATTTAAAAATAAATAGAAAACTGACACCAAGACAACCAGTTGTACTGCTACCCTTATATTTGCTTGATTGTTAGCACAGGAGCTATACCACTACCATTTATAATGGCTTTGATATGTCACTGCCCAGGATCGAAACCCGAGCCCTCCTATGCCTACAGCCATCATGTTGCTAATGTCGCTACCCAGTTTGGGGTGTTTACCAGTGATATTTTTCTTCAAAAGATAAGAATTACAAAATGAATGAAGTGGTGATGGAAATATAAGGTTATGTGTGCTTAGACATAGTTGTCCACCATGTGACCATACATCCTCAGGTGTTTAACCTGTCACACTTGAGATTCAGGTAGCAAGTCACGTCACTGTTTATGTTAGGATTCCATTATCTGTTGTTAATGTACTGCTAGTACTGCTACTCTAGAGCCAGCAAAATGCTAAAGTATTTGCTTTAACTCCACAGTTACATTTATGCATATATTGTCCTGTTACAGAAATTCCTGATCAGTATTCCAGGCGGTGTTTTCTCAGAAGAAGGGGAGGAAATATTGCTCAAAACATTAACCATTGGTCATAAGATGGAGCAGTATGACTCCATACATGAGTAAGTACTACAATACATGAATAAGTACTACAATACATGAGTAAGTCCTACAATACATAAATTTAAGTACAATACCGGTCACATCTTGAAATGATTGTCTTGCCAAGATGATATCAATCTGGAATGCATTGCCACCAGAGGTGTATGTGATGTGTTTTTTTACATTCTTTGGTAAAATACAATAGTCGCACTTGATGCCACTCAAAGATTGTCACTTTCTCTTCACAACTTTTAATCAAACCAGATCTGCTCTTATTAGGACTCTACTTCGCTAAAATCAACTCTGTACTCAATGTAAAGAAGGCTATGTTGATGTAAATTCAACTTAACATGATGCATTAACTATGCCAACACTGAAAAGATAAAGACTATCACTACATTATGTTAATAAATGCCAAAATGGCAAACAGAAGTGCATTGTAAAATAGAATCATATCTATATTTGTGTTAGTAATTGACATCAAAATAAACAGAAATGCACTTGATTCATGTTAACCAAAACATTTGCAAATGGCATGTTACACTTTACCGAGTCTCAGTAGGTTGGATTCTGTGAATAAGGTAACCTGATGTTTCATGTGAACGTTAGCTAGGCCTAACAGTTTTTAAACTATCTACAAACCATGGATTCCCTAGCATGGAACTAATTATTAAATAACTGATTATGTTCACCTTTCTAAATATTTGTTTTGCTATAAATAAAGTGTTGTTTTGATGTTGTTGTTTTTTTTTAAATTAACATCACATTTTCTTTATTTATAAAAATGAAGGACTGTGTTAATTAAATTTTAGAACATAAGTTACTGTTTTTAATTGTGAGATTTTAATGCATGTCAGTTTAAATTGAGTTTCTGTCCTCCTCTTCCTCCTCCTCCTCATGATCATCTTCATTGCATCATTATAATATAAGTAAATGTATTAATTATACAAACACAATTTGCCACTTTAGTTATGGTTCTCACAAAAATATAACCATGTTGCATTTAGAGACCACCTGTCTTAAGAGACCATTTTAGTCCTGTCCTGTTGTTGGTCTTTTAATACCGATTTGACTGTATGTTAATTTATGCCCTAGAGACATTTTAAGATTTATTTTTTTTATGTCATAGAGACATTAAGATTTTGCATTTCTGTTCACATATTCTGAGACGTTTCTGAGGAAGCAATAGTATAAATATTTAGTAGTAATTTGTTTTAAGTAACCAGTAATTTGATACTTGCAGGTACATCCATTCATGCAGCAAGGCCCACCAGCAGTTACTGTCACTGTTGTTTGGTATCTGGTTCACAATGGTGCACAACTCGAAGCAGAACTACATGAGTACAGAGGCTCTGTCTCGTAGTGTGGCTGGCAGCATGTTTCACACGTGTGCCATGGACCCCGCCAAAGTAGAGAAGGCAAGCAGAATCATGCAGCTGCTCATCGACAATTTTGGTGTGGCCCGAGTATTCGGTCAGGAAAACATTGAGTATTTCGCAGAGCGCACTCGAATTGAGATTCATGTACGAGAGACATTCAAGTACCAATACAGCTATCCAGCAGATGAAATACTACCTCGTAGGTTTATTGTGTTTTTTTCCCCTTATATCCTTATGTTGGTTTTGTTCGTACCTATTTTGAGCATTGCTTAAGATTTAAACGAGCCAAAAAATTACACTTAATAAATTAATTAAAGAATTATACAGGAGCAAGTTGTTTCTTCTGTAGAACTAGTGTATTGAATTGATAATATCTTTAAATAAAGGTGTTTATTTTCTATTTATGGCCATGAAGTAACTGATAGTCTAAATGTTGCTTGTATACATGCATTACAATTATTCTGGTCTGTTTAAAAATTGTTGATATTCCTGGCTAATCATGTCTTAATGTCTTTGGCAGTCAGGTGAGCAATATCGGGCCATCATGACCCTCTTTTTAAAGTTTGAAGATTATAAATTTATGTTTTATTGAAAAATTAGGATTCTTAAAGCTTATGTTGATGCTATTGACTGCTGAAAGAAATATATGAAATTTTCAGATGAATAGGAAGTTTGTGAATTTCTTTGCAACTGCCAGATAAGAAAAAAGGCAATAAATTAAATTTCTATAATCCATAATTTTATTGTGTAGGATTAATTGTGCAGGTTTAAAAATAATTAATCAGTGCCAAAATAATATGCTTTTATTAACATACCTTACACTTAATGCATGTTTGTTGTTTAGTTTGAGGTATATTTATTTACTATGTATTGTTTTAGTTAGCATTCTTATGTTCATATGCACACCAACCATGTTCCATCTTAATTTGATATTTTTAATTAATTTTGCTTTACATAAAAAGAGATAACAGCTATATTATGTGACTCTGATTGATACATTAGTAAAGCTATTTCGAGCAGTTTGGATTGTTATAAGAATATTGACATTTGCCAATTACTCTCTTTGATATGCTTATTAATTATTATTTCATATTTATACAAGGTTTCTGAATTAAATACCCAACACCTGGAAAACAAAAAACTCTTGTAATAATATTAAATTACTATTTGTCACAATAACAATTTTTTTGTATGGTAAAAGTCCTTGACATATTTTATTAAAACATATCACTCAGTTTCATTTAAAATAAATATATTTGACTGCTATGCTGAAAGACTACAAGCAAGTATAAAATGACATTAACTGACAGTGTGTGAAGGACTGATCTATGATGTATATTTATGCTTAACACTTTCTTCATTATACTTTGATGTAATTTATTATATGTGACATATTTTAGTGTCGATTTTTACGTAGATATGCTGTGTGTCTTTCTATTTTACCAAACAAGTATCAAGATATGTTTCCAAAAGTCATACAGCAGTGTTTTTAATCACAACATTACCCCCAATTATCTGTTTGTTCCATGTTGTTTTAATTATTTATTTAAGTTCTCCTGTGTTTGCTTGACTTGTTTTGTTTGCATGTTTAGGTCGTCAGGCCCTGTATGTATTGTTAGTGTATATCTTGTCCGAAGCCCACCGCTCGGGGTTTAACCCCTTCAAGCATGGTAAGATCCTTGGCAATAGGGTTGTGAGTGACTCGGGAGTTTTCTCGGACATTTCCAAGGCTTTTTTTCCCCTGGAGTGTGTCTTGTTTGTAGTTGTAGACACAGAGCTTGCTTGCTCCTCCAGTAGATTTAGTTGGTGTTTCTTTTATTTGTTGTTGTTTTCTCCTTTGTATTATTCTTTTTTTTTTATAAATCAATTTATCATTCTTGAATAATTAGTGCATCTGCACATTTTTCTGTTTGATAGTTTATATCTTAATTTTCTTATTAAACATTTCTATGTTTTGTTCTTCATATTGGTTTTACTATTATGTTTATTATTTTTATTTTTTTTAATCTATAATTTGTTCTTCTCTGATTTAAAACACAAATTATCAAAGGTATAAGGAGTCAACTGTCAATGAAATTAATTCAACAATAGGGTATTAATGTCATTTGATAGCTCTTTAAATGTTTCTTTTTATACGACTTTATCAGTTTGTTTGCACTATGGCTGCTGGTGGTAAAATAGATTCAACATTAAAACATTTTTTAGCTCACTAGCACAATGTGCTCAAGGCGAGCTTATCTGATACCGTCATCTATCATCCGTCCATCTTGTTTAAAATTTGAATGATTCTACCTTTTTCACTGATACCTTTTAGACCCCTTCTAATTCTGTTACATTTCACATTTAATAATAGTACTACTGGTGTGTGTATAGTAGACAAAAAAGATGTACAATTGGTTCTTTTCATTTTATATAAACATTTAAACATTTTTATGTAATAATAACAATTTTAAATATAAATCATTTTATCATTTAACAGTTAAGCACATTATCAAAATATTCATATAAGTCACAGCATAGTAACATTAAAGGTGGCATCAGATGCTTGCTTCATTGTAGAATGTAGAAAAGTAAATTTTCCACAAAAAAAGTTCTTCTAATTAGAGATTACATGTGAATATAGTTCAGAATCCTGACCCAAAATGGCTACTGTTACTTTATTTATTTCAAGTACCTTGTAAAATACAGACCAAGCTCAATGATTGCTGACCATTTTGAGTTTATATTGGCAGTGAAGTCTTTCCAAGGCTGGTTGGCAACTTTATTAATGTATTAAAAATGATATGCAAGGATAGTTTCAGGTGGGAAAATGTTCATGTCTTAACTCTTACTTGCTATTTGCTTATTTATAAGGCTAAGGCAAATAGTGTAGCTCCAGATCAGCCAGCCCCCCAGCTGTGAGCTTTCTGATCCGGATTTTCACTATTTATCAATCCTGATGTATAGCATATATAATATTTATACAAAAATTTATCATGGGTTTGTATCAAAATGTAGCAAGCTAAGGTTAAATGTTAAGATGCTGGTGGGCTTTTATTACAGAGCTTATAATATAACAGCATTTTATACAAGAGTTTCGGTAAATGTAATTTAAGAATACATTTCAGCACCAGTAAAAATATTTATATTTGTCAAATAAACCAAGTGCAATAAATACTATTTCAAAACAAAAATATCAGACTTTAAGTAAACTTATACGAAAGTGCATGGTACATTACAATATGAAAGTAATGTGTTGTGTCTTCCGGTTACACTAACCTGGTATAAGTTAGGGTCTCTATTTTCTGTCTTCTTATGTGGACAAAATAGTCCAAAATCTTTCCTCCCTAGAGGCACAGACATCAGACCACTCCCAACAGGATGCTGGATCTATCACATGATCAATCTCATTAAAATCAGCTCCAGTATTACGCGTAATAGGATCTGATGACTTCCCATTACGGTTCACCTCAAATTGACCTTTTCAGTAGCCAATGAAATTCTCGGCAACAAAATCTTGTGGTATACTGCGAGCAACGTTCTACACGCTATAAAATTTTAATGGTAAAGGGTCGCGTTTAACTCGTGATTGCATGCAATCTACACACATTCTTAAACTTAACTTTACATATTTCAAAAGAGACATATATAACCTCTACAAATATGTATAAACCATCCAACAAAAAGAAGTTTTGAACTAGAAATCCTTATTTTAGTAACACTGGTAAATACATTCACAACTCGCTCGCTGCAATTGTCATGGCGGATAACGAAAGCGTTTTCGCAGTGGGTTGCGTTGAAAATCCTTTCGTATTCTACTTAAAAATGGAATTATGAAATGTTATGGTAGATACCGATAGATAAATTGTTGATTGAACAAAATGTGTAAAAATTAATGCATGCCAATAGAAAGGATGGCTGATTCAGCGGTTTAAAAAGTGGTATGTGTTGACTGCTGTATCGGGAAGGATTCTATAGTAGTTTTGAAAGGAGCGATTGCATTGGTCGAAATACGGGCACTTGTCTATGCATATTCAATTACACAAAGGTCATTTTGACACGACCTCTTATGCGATGTAGTCAGATCCTAATCACGGACAGTAGATGAGGGAAATTAGGATATGATTTTAATGAGATTGATCACATGATAAAAGTTGTTAATCTCTTAGATCATAGTTTTTGTAGATCTCAGTAGACTCGGGTTACATAGGGTAAATCCACAACTGGTTGGCTGTGTGTGTAGACTGGTGGCCATATCATGTCCAGTGTTTATACTTTCATTAACAATCCTTGTGTGCATCAGGCCAGCTCACAACCCTATTGTTGTACTCACTGTAAATACCTGCCTACCTGCCCATGTGCCTGATATAGATATGTCCTCAGGTACATTATCAGCTAACAGTGCTTCATGTATAACAGTATATCACCCATCATTATATGTGCCATTTGTACTTATAGCTTTATGAACAATATATTGTGATAATAATAATACTTTTATACATAATCATACATGTATATTTAAAATGTAAAAGAAGACCCCAGCTGTGTGGTCAGAATTGTGAACTCATGATACCTTGGTCTCTCTAGTCTGAAAAAAATTATGACATTTATGGGACATGTAAAATAGTTTAACCATCTTAGTCTGCTACCCAGGTAACTTCTTGGTTTATAATCTCACCAATAGTATTTCAGTTAATTGGAACATGTGTCCAGTTGAAGCAGATGTAGTGCTGCCTTCACTGTGCATAGCATGACAAGAATTCCTGGCATGATACCACTCCCAGTCACATGAGTAATACCCTGGACCTCCAGTATCTGGAGACACCAATCTACCAATTGTGCTACCAGGTCCAGTGTGTGTGTATAGTTGTATTGAATTAGAATTGAATCAAATAATTAAACAAGTAGCTAGACCTCATTTATTTCTTAAAGTTATACAAAGATGACCAAATGTTTACTTGTTTTAGTAATTTTGACAGTTTGGTATGGCTAGCTGTAGAAGTTGGCTTACTACTTGCTTCCTTATATTATGCTTCTGAGTTGCCTAAATTATTTAGGTACCAACAACTTTCTTTTACATAATGCCTAGTTTTGATTCCAAATGTCTTCAGTGTATGTTTTAAAGTCTATGTATGGGTCTTAGATTTATTTCTTAAATGTAAACAGTAAATCATGCCATTTTCAAATGAAAGTGTATGCATCAAAAAGAAAAATTAGTTTCATAGTTTGTATTTTATATGTTTCATGTGTAAGTTAAAACTCCATTCTTTGTTTGGTTACTATTGGAGTATAGGAACCATTTTTACTATTTAGCCTTTCCCGAGCTTTACATGTGTTGTACTGAGTCCAGCATGAACAGGAAAATATATGGATCTTTTTCTTACTTTTCATTTATCAACATGAACCAGTTGTAACATTTCATTATTATATTAAATGTATTTAGAATGACGCAAGAATTTCTTTGGTAAGGTTGGTAAGTTCTCTCTGGTTTTGCATTTGGGTTTTCTTAAAAATGAGATTAATAAAAACATTATATGCAGTATTATGTTCAGCATGAATAATGTGAGAAAGCTGTATGTTTCAAAGATAATAAAAATGTTTTTTGGTATTATTCCTTTTCTCAAATGTATCATTGACATATAGAAAAATGTGTCTATAATATTGTAAATTAATAATGACAGTTAAAGGGATAATCAGATGGAAGAACAGCTGGTGTTTAAAGTAAAATGAATAAAGAAATTTTCTTACATTTAGTCAGATTATTCTTGCTGAACAAAACCTGTTGTAAACAGATTCTTGTCAAAGAAACTTTTTTTTTTTTTTTTACTTTGAACCCAAATGTTAAGCCCTGATCTGAGTCTTGAGCAGTTTTCCACTCTATAATCAGTGCCTGTGTTTTATGCAGAGTCTTATACAGGTATGGAATGTCTTAAATCTGTCACTCTATGCAGAGGAGGAAGAAGATAGAAACTTTTTAGCTAAAAAATAGTCAGATTGAAAAAATACTATACTAATTGAGAACTAATCTGATAGTAAATATACTCAGAAAAATATCAGGTTTTTCTGTGGTGTTTTTAGATAAGTCCTGTACTTATATTTACTGTAAACAACAGTAACCTTAGTAAACAAGCCATTTACACATAAGTGCCAAAAGTAAGAACGATTGAACTATTGACATCCAGAATAAAAAAAATGTAGTTTTCCATCATAATGTATTTATTTTTGTTTTTCTGCTATAAATGTATATAATTTATCTATCTTCATATTGAATGAATCTAAATCTATTATGCATTGAAGTTTGAAGCAACAATTTCTTTCTATCTACTATCTACAACATTATTGCGGTTTATGGTGTTGAAAGTATTTATAAATGGTATATACAAATGGTTACTCTGAAATACAGAAGGTTAGTAATTACATTCAGGTGGTAATTTGCAAAGTTTTGAAAATAATAAAACTCTTTTACCAAGATTTGCAATGTAAAGTCATTTTAAGGCATGGAAGAATCTAAGTATTTTACCTTTACTGTATACATTTTTGTAATCAGATTTCTGCACATATTGCCAATCTGATATACATTGTATATGCATTTTATTTACTGATGAGTTTTTGTATCGTGTTTTCATGTTTTGTATGTCACAAATTTCTAAGGGTATTCTCCCAACCCTTGACTTACCTGGCTTATTAACTGTTGTAGAGACCATTCCTTTATTTTAAGTTGTTCACCATAACTTTCAAATGATTCCCAACCTTAAATTCAGTAACTGAAATAACCAGTTAATCTATAGAAACTTCTTTATTCTGGATTTTGAAAATGCTAGCATATTCCTTCCATTTGTATAGTTCTAAAGCTTTTTTCTTCTTCCATTTAAAGCTAACAAAGCATGAAATAAATATAAATTAAAATCTGATCCCTAAATTTTTCTTAAAATTAATTTTAAAATTATGTTTATTGATTTGGTAACAGGTATAATTTTTATTTTTTGTCAATATTGGTTAATTTTTTATTTATTTCTATTAAGCTTTTGTCCATTGTACTTTTTCAGTATTGTGCTATATTAAAGTTGTATGTTCTACCAACTGTTGACAGTCATAAAAACTTTTTTACCAATTTATTGTTCATCTTTCATCCATCAATTTTTCCTTACATTCAATCCATATTAAAAATTAAGACATTTTTGCTATAATTATACATTACTATTTTCCAGCTATATCAGAAGAAGCGTTTGTGGACTTGACACTCTCCAGACTCCACTCTAGTCGGGAGATGGAACTGGATAGGCCGCGGGCAAAAGATGACATTGATGGACACACAAACGGTTGCCACAGTGATGACGGAGAGATGACTTCGAATCTACTGGTCACTTCGACTGTCTCAGTACCAGAGGTGTCCTTGGTACCGTCACCTGAAGTCAGTAAGGTGTGTAGAAAGTGGTGGGACGTATACAGTACAAGACTGTGGTAACTTCACAGTTTGAAAACTAATATGCCACATAGTTTGAAAACTAATATGCCAATAAATGACCTTGCCTAACCCCAAGTTTTGTTTTTGTCAACATTTTATTGTCTTAATGAGGACTTACTTTTGTTCTAAATTATCCCAGGCACTGTTTCTTAAATTCAGTAAAGTGAAAAGGTAGTGTAAAGAGGATGAATTCTGCAAAGACTTCGTGAGCCTTGTTCTTGCCCAATTTGACTATGTGTACGCAATGGGTATCTCTGTACTAGAGGTGTGTTGCGGGAACAGGTATTTGTATATATCTTCCACAAGCGTATATTCATGACGGGTTTGTATGATGTCATCTTGTTGATAATTCAATGCATGTGTCAGTAGTTTACACAGCACTATGTCTGCTTTTAGTTAACTCTATCTCCTAATGACAAGCCATCTTGTACAAACTGATGAAGGAACATACACCATTTGAAAGTATGTCTTTGGTTAAGAGACATATTGTACTTAGTTATAAAAAAAGAGTAGACATACTTTAGTAAACATATGTTTGTTTTTCGGTTAATGTTATAGGCATTCGTCAGTTTCAGTCACATTGCCAATGGAGAAAAAAAGAGTACTTTTTTACTCAATTTTAACAGATAAAAAGTCCTTAACCCTTGGCTTCCTTCATTGGCTTCCTTCATTTTGTTAAAAACCCATGCTAAATTCTCAGGGTTTTTCGCTTAAATATTGTTTATATTACATTCCTAGCATGGAGTTGGCTAATCTGGGTCAAAACTGTTTGCTTAAGTCTTATAAATAAATGTGAATAGCAGGCTAAAAGTGAAGAGATAAATACCAGTGTAATTTGTTACAAAAGCTTTGACATATTAAGAAATTATAAGGGTGACTGTAGCCAAGTGAAATGAGTTGCCAACTTGTAACTTCCTCAGCCCCTCACTGCATGGGTTCAAGTCCGAGTTAGGGTAAGAACTTTAATGTGGGGCGGTTTTCCAGCTAACCTGCAGTATGACCATAATTGTGTTGGTGTGATGTAACAAAAAAAACAAACAAACAGAAACATCAGTTTGTATTCTTTAATAAATCTTCAATAAAAAAAATCTGGGTGGTCATTTGAGGGTTAATTATATTTAATAAATTTTCTTTTCTTATTTTTTTTAATTAAATTCCTTATATCCGTTGTTTCAGCGACCAAAATCAGTTGAAGATAACCTTAACGAAGCTCACAACAACACACTGCCGAAACCCAGCCTCAGTCGGTACAACTCAGTAAAACGGAAACAATTGGAGCGGTTACGGCAGCGATCTGATTGGTTCCTTGGTCCGAGTATCGTGGTTGGCAGTCCCATCATCAACATCGAGCAACCTCCTGCCTCCATGTCTGCCCATGAACCAATCAAACAAAAGACTTCAGGGAACTCGGTTGCCAGGGCATCCTCTGAGGGGGCAGTCCTGGATGGATTTTCGGATGGTGACAGCGTGTTTAGTGACCACACGAGTCGGAGTGAGTCGCCCGCCTCAGAACCCGTTCGGACCAATAACGCAGCATTGTGTATACACCGAGACATCATTCACAGTGACACATTTCCTGATATATCCCCTGATGATAGCTCGAACTCTCGCGGTTTCACAGATGAGGATATGACAGAATCAGAAATATGTTACTTTATGATAGAACATAAGTACGGAGAGGCAAAGTCCTAGCATCTGTAAGCTGTGTACCTGTCCTTCACTTGGCTCATCCAGTAGAAGAATGTTGTGCCAGGGAGACGTGCCTAACCATTCATCCACAAGGAATTCTGAGCCTAGGGTTTATAAAATTTGGTCACATCTGAAATCCTTTAAAAATAAATCTTGGTTTGAGGTTATTAAACACTGGGCTTGAGTGTGAGACCAAGCTCGAATATCAGATTGGACAAGTTTGAATGGTATTTGTATTCTTGCCAATTGGAACTATGAGAATGTTCTCCAACCCAAGCACAGTTTTATAACTGGCCTTGAACAGTGTTATAGGGAATACCAGCTTATGGTGGATGCATATCAAACTCTGAAGGTTTTACTATAGCCTTGCATGTTATAGACGTACTCCTTTGCAGTCTTGTACACTTTTTAAATCAATGCTTTGTGAACTACGAAGGTGTTAATCACATTTGACATTGTCACCAGTGAAATGCTTCAATAATACTTTGTCCCTGGGCACATTCTTACATGGACTAGAGATGAAAATATGCGGCACAAATGAGAATAGCTTTGTTCAAAGAAAATAATAAGCTTTAACATCACCAAATTGTAAATGTTAAGCCCACTCAGACAGATTCCATACATAATATAAACACTGATACCTAATTAAAAAATGACCATTAACATAAAGTAAGTTACTTGGGTGGTAAGGGAGCATACTCTGGGCTAAATATTGTCTGACAATTTTCACAGATTATATGTTATCTAAAGGCTTTGTTAATATTGCTACACAAAATCTTAATCGCTTACGGTTTGATTCAAGTTTAAAATAAATTCATAATTATAGAGATTATATATAGCTTTTCTTTATTAGTGCCACATAGTTTTCTGTGAAAGGCGTTTAGGTGATTTGTTAACTTTCATATTTTACATTTTAGATAACTAATATATTTCTATTATACTATTGAAATAATGGACAAATGAATGTGCATTTTGTTCCAAGTGCATACCGTTTTAAATTGTCAATTGGTGTTGTTAGATTAACCATACCTTAACACATTTGTACTTGTGTAACTGGAAGTGAAGTGTGTGGTTTGAAATGCAAATGGAACAAGGTTATATTATAGAAAGAAAAGTGCTTCAAAGTGTACACTGCAGCGTATATGTATTATAAGATATGTGTGATCTTTTACTTAATTTCTTTTCATTATAACAATATAAATGTCTGCTATTGTCTTAATATTATTGTGACAAATTGACCAGACATTGGTTAACCCTTTCACTCATGGTTTGGCGATGTTTGGCGTTGTGCGTCAGGCTAATAGTTTGGCGATCTTTGGCGTTGTGCGTCAGGCTCATGCATACGCGATTTTACGCTATGCTGTCATTTCCATAGTTTGGCGAAATTACGCCCTCAAAGTTAAGTGCAAAATCATAAGTGAATACTTCATGTAAAGTCTTTCTTTTATCTTTATTCAGTAAGATTAAGCCTTTATTTATACATTTAGTAAATAAAAAAGGGGGTTTGTTCTGAAAAAATTGTGACAATTTGCTAAGTTTGTAGAGCACCCTAATGGAATTTTCCATTGTTTACACTCGCTGGCAAATCTTACCATTTCTAAACCGCAACAACTCTCACATGGTCAGCCTTACAGTAAAAACCGAGTATGCCGATGTAATAAACATCCGCTTCCTTCACAATAAATGGAAGTGAAGTATTTGATGTTGAAAAATTTTGCCGACTTACCGGAACCCCCTGTTGCTTCGGGGCAGCATTGGATCATAAAACCCACTGACTAATGAAAGGGGCAAAATGTTTTATTGCTCTGTGGATCAACTTGGAAGGTATTTAAGCTTCAATTGATTGCCTAGTTCATTAGCATTCTAATCGCTGCATCGTAAACACCTATTGAAAAAGATCTTGTACACAAATTGTTTGATAATATTTTTTGATAGTCTCACTTTATCTTGCTTCAGAAGTATGCCTGATGCTTATGATATTGTGTTTGGTAGTGACACTGAGTCAGAATTTTCTGTTTTGGGGAATCGGATTGAAATGTTATTTAAATAAAAAACAATAGCAATTAATGAATATTTCAAACATAAAATAAAGAAATTGCCTATGACATATTTCTTTTGTTTTATTCAAACCTTTCTTCTAACAATTTATATAACCTCAAATGCATGAAAAGTATATCATCAGAAAGAAAAATTATTTCTGAATAAACTTTTTAATTACATAAATATGATTAAATAACTCATTCTAGCTTAAAAAATAGCTTAAACATAACTACTGTCAGCTTCCCACACAAAACCAATAATGCTCTATGAACCTGAGGTACCTTTGTCACCAGTTTACCTATGCATGCCAGGTGGCTTGATAAGCCATCTGGTTATGCATTAGGCATATGGTTATTTAGGAGAACTGTATGAGTGAAAGGGTTAACTCTGTCATATTATCTACATTTACTTGAAGAATATTCTATGGTTTCATTTAAAGTTTATGATGACAAACATGGTCGGAATAAACTTGTAGTGGATTTCTAGTTAAATCATTTTTTATATTTTTAAGACCATTTGATTATCTGTATTAAAATTAACTAGAAATTGGTTCCCTAGAACATTCAGATAAACATTTTAAATCAGGTTTTCCAAAGGAAATCTCAGGTAGTTTAACTGGTGGGAATCAAAGTTTTTTTCCAATAGCAATTCCCCAACATTTCTCATTAGAATTTAACCAAACTTTCACATGATGTTTGCCATCAAGAAGCCCAGCATATTGTTGGAATGTTACGATAAGCGTCATGGACAAGGACAGTGTAACTAAGAAAAAAATATATTTTGTTCTTAACATACTTAAGATTGAGGTGTAGGCCTGTATTCACCAGCCATTCTTTAGCCCAAATCTAAAGTTACCATTTCCATACCAAAACAATGAAGCTTAACTGTGTAGTTTAAATGGGATTGTAAGGTAAAAATAGCAAAGTTAACAAGAACAACATAAAATTGCCAACATAATATATGTAATATATTTTAAAGATATTGCTAACTGAAAGCCATTACTTGAGCCATTCTTACCAAAGAATAGTTGGTGAATTCAGGCCAAAATGTTAAGTTTAAGTAGGTAGATACCATACGGGAAGATAAAAATTGGGATTGATTGTCCGGACAATAAGGTCAAGGTCACTGTTATAAAAATAGTTTTTATTTGGGTCACAGAGTGGTTACCCATATTTCTGCATTGTTAGATGTGTCTTTGTTTTTAGATTATGGTCAGAGTGAAAATAGTAAACTAATGCAAGTCTTATGTGCTTATTTCATGCAGCCTTAATTTAGTTTCTTGTCTGAAACTTAGTTTTACAGTGTTAGCTTTGTGATTAGATACTTATTGTTTTAATGAGTTTTTAATTATATTAATAAATATAGTGTTTTATACATGTGTAATGATGTCAATGTAAATTATTAATAAATATTTTTAAATTGTTTTATTATTCAAATTTTTCAGTAAACTATCCCAATTGTTTGTCACTTCATTATTCATGACTCAATCCTTTACCATGACCTGTTATCTTTATCAAGGTGTTGAAAGTTTACATGTCTAGATTGATGATAGCCTTTCTTCACTACAATATGCAATTTTTACATAGGTGACATCTCTGTATCTTTATACTTCATGAATGACAGGTTTCAAATTGACAATTTTGCTTCAGACAGACCTAAGATTGATGTAGCTTTTGTATTGGCAAATTTTAAGCTTTTAGTTAAATTTACAATTATTAGGGGGATTTTTCTATTTATGTTTTGGGGCATTTTTCTCTTAGCAATTTGCCCAAAAGATGATGCATACTTTTATTTGTATTAAAGTATTCTTACTGGCGGACAATCAACTGAATAAGCGAATGAGATTTTTATTTTGTTGAATAAATGTCTTAAGAAATCGTTTAAACTTAACAAAAGACAAAAAAAATTGTTTGAGATTTTTGTTTATTTTTAGATTCACACATGAATAAATGCTCGGGAAAGTTATAGCAATCTTATGTCTGGATGTTCTACTGTCTAAATATGTCCTGCTATGATTACCCAGCGAATGTGACTAGCCCATAACATGTGCTGTTCATCATTTTGTCTTCACACTTGTGTTGTTTCTTGGTGCTCTACCAAAGCACTACCACTGCTTCTCTTGTGACGATGAAGTCATTGTCACCACTAGAGGTCATACAACTGTCAGTTTGCAAAAATTATACAGTGCTCCAACATTTGATGTCAAGGACAGTTCATAAACTGCTCATCAAGACTGTAGACATATACCTGTTTATCCAACTAGACCATGTGTAAATTATAACTGTTTATCCAACCAGGCCAAGTGTACATATATACCTGTTTATCCAACCAGGCCAAGTGTAAACATATACCTGTTTATCCAAGCAGGCCAAGTGTAAACATTTACCTGTGTATCCAACTAGGACAAGTTTACACATATACCTGTTTATCCAACCAGGCCATGTGTAAATTATACCTGTTTATCCAACCAGGCCAAGTGTACATATATACCTGTATCCAACCAGGCCATGTGTAAATTATACCTGTTTATCCAACCAGGCCAAGTGTACATATATACCTGTATCCAACCAGGCCAAGTGTAAACATATACCTGTTTATCCAACCAGGCCAAGTGTAAACATATACCTGTTTATCCAACCAGGCCAAGAGTAAACTTATACCTGTTTAACCAGGCCAAGTGTAAACATATACCTGTTTATCCAACCAGGCCAAGTGTAAACATATACCTGTTTATCCAACCAGGCCAAGAGTAAACTTATACCTGTTTAACCAGGCCAAGTGTAAACATATACCTGTTCATCCAACCAGGCCAACTTTAAATTATACCTGTTTATCCAACCAGCCAAAGGTAAATTATTCCTGTTTAACCAACCAGTCCAAGTGTGATGCACTTTGTGAAGTGTTGGACTATTTTACACAAAAGAATACATGCTGGCATACTGTTTGTGAGCCCTTGATGTAGTTTTTTATATTTAACAGTAGGAGTCATGGATTACACTTGGGAATGTCATGGGTTGCTCTTGGGAATAAAGGAGTCATGGGTTACACTTGGTAATGTAAGAGTCATTGGTTACACTTTGATTACATTTGGAAATGTAGGAGTCATGGATTACACTTGGGAATGTATGAGTTATGGCTTACACTTGGGTTACTTATGGAAATACAAATGTATAGGAAATACAAATGTATAGGAGTCATGGGTTACACTTGGGTTATTAGATTTGGACATGCAGGAGTCATGAGTTACACTTTGGTTACACATGGGAATGAAGGAGTCATGGGTTACACTTTGATTACAATTAGGAATGTAGGAGTCATGGGTTACACTTTGGATTACACTTGGGAATGAAGGCGTCATGGGTTACACTTGGGTTACAATTAGGAATGTAGGAGTTATGGGCTATGCTTGGATTACACTTGGGTGTGTAGGTGTTATGGGTTACACTTGGATTACACTTGGGAATGAAGGAATCATGGGTTTCACTTGGGAATGTAGGAGTCATGGGTTTCACTTGGGAATGTAGGAGTCATGGGTAAAACTTGGGAATGCAGGAGTCATGGGTTACACTTGGGAATGTAGGAGTCATGGGTTTCACTTGGGAATGTAGGAGTCATGGGTTCGCACTTGAGTTATATTTGGGTATGTAGGAGTCCTGGGTTACACTTGGGAATGAAGGAGTCATGGGTGACACTTGGATTACAATTGGGAATGTAGGAGTCATGGGTTTACACTTTGGTAATACTTTGGAATGTAGGAGTCATGGGTTTACACTTTGGTAATACTTGGGATTGTAGGAGTCATGGGTTATACTTTGGAATGTAGGAGTCATGGGTTTTACACCTCAGTTACTTTCAGGAAAGTAGGAGTCACTGGTTGCAGTCATGGGTTACTGTTGGGAATGAGGAAGTCATGGGTTTTAGTTGGGAATGAAGGAGTTCTTAATTGTTTTCATATTTTGGTTTTCTTCACTGTTTTCAGTAACCCAAATTGCAGAAAAATCCTCACATCTGTTGATATGACCTCTAGAGAAGTAAGGGTGGCTTACACCATATGTCTCAAAAAACACTCAGGCTATTAATATTTCTATCATTCTTACATAGGTTGTATTGTTTACCATTTGTATGTATCTGTTTGATGCTTGGAACTATATCACTTCATTTATGTCAATGTCTGCTTGTTACGGACATCGTGTATGCTTAACTGTAAACACCCATTACATTCTTGTAAGGCTCCTCACTGTCATCTACAAATGGAGTGTAATTTAAAGGTGGTATCTGGCAGTGTGGACTAGACGTATTTTCTCAAACAACCTTATTGTAATGTTGCTTTTGATGTCCTACCTCTTTGTGAAAAGTGGATCATAACACCCTACTTGTCATTACAAACATGTATTTTCTATTTGAGCCACTCTACACCCTAGCTAATGTAGTTAGTTATGTTGAAACAAAGAAAACCACACATTCACTTACTTTTAAGATCATATTATATCAGCATCCAGGCAATCTGCTATGATATCGGTATTTTTTTTTCTTTAGCAGAAAACCCCATGCTTATATATAGATTCGAAAAGAATGAACATTTAGAGCAATCTTTCACAATTTCTACTGCCTCGCAATTGAAATAATGTTCAAAATCATCATTTATCATCTCAAGCTAATTAAACCAAAGTCCCTGAAAAACAGACGAAAGGGTTTGTTAATTATATTTAGTACTGCTGTCAGATACCACTTGCAATGACTCAACTGTTGGTGTTGGACCATTTAACATAAAATATGAATCCATAGCCAGCTACATTTCCAAATTATACATAGAAAATGGTTGTGTTTGTACTTCATGTATTGGTAACAAGGTATAGTGGTGGTCTGCAAATAGTATAGATCCTGATCAGACATTTTCCAGCAGGGAGCAGGCTGATCTGGAGCTATACTGTTTACTAAATCCTGATTACTTCATTCTAAGTAAACTTAGAATAAAATAAAGTTCATAAACACAAGTTTCTATCTTATAATCCACTAACATTTTTCAAGCATATATATTATTGCATTTAAAAAACGCCTGAAAAAGCAGATGTTAATAGTGTATATAATTATTATGAATTGGCTTCACTCATATTGAGTAAGTAAAATGGATGAAAAGTATCAAGGATTTTTGTTAATTTTTTTATCCTTTATGACCTAACTGATTTTATACAGTGCTTTTATGTCCCAAAATATCATATATAGATACAATTCAATTTCATTTAGATTTTTATGTGTAGGCCTGTTTTAAGTGGCATAGTTGTTTCAAATTGCTCATGAGTTCTACTAGTCTGCATAGTATCCAAAACATTGTACATGAACGCCATCAATGTATTTCATAAAAAGATTTTGATAAATGGGAAAGTTGAAACTTTTGTTATAGTTTGATTGGTCACATTTTTTATGATTTGACAACTATTGCTGATGTCATTTAACAAGGCTTTAAAACAAAGCCTTGAGCCCTAATTTCAGGAGTGTAGTCATTGCACTTTTATGGCAAAGAAAAAATAAAACATCACCAAGTAGCTGTCAAATCTTTCAGCAAGTTAATGATAAATGCTGATGTTGAAGCAAAATATATGGCCTATTTATTTTTGAAAGTTTATTTTTTACTTATGTGGCTTAATTGGCTTGAAATAGACATGTTAAATTATGCATGCTTGCTTTGTTTTTGTTTTGCTAATCTATTTTAAAGCAAAAACAGAAACCTACTTAGCAAGATGGTTACGTTTACTTACTTGGATTAAATGTTGCTGTTTTATTTAAACAATTTGTTCTTGTTCATGTGTCTTGATAAGTCATTTGTTTTTTTGTTAATTGAAGTCAAATTAATATTTTTTGTCTTGTCTGTAATGATTTGTACATAATGTTGTGACTGAATAAATAGTCTTTGGAAGAAGGAATTAATAATGTTGTCTAGACATGAATTTTCTGCACTGTTTAATATTGATTTTTAATTAACAAAAAATGGGTTAATTATTGTTGGCTTGTTTTTACTTTTAAAATTCACTTCCTTACAAAATATGTTGAATTATTGTATTGTTGATACACCAATGTTTGTGTTGTTTTTATTCTGAATATTTATGATTATTTATTGATTATGAACATGAACAATTCTGACACTTATAAAGGGTTTTGGAAGTCTGGTAATGACGGCTTAATGTTCAGTGGTGATGGTGAAAACATTTCTTTTGTTTAGTTTTCTCTGGTCTACATTGTCTCAATAGGGCATACATCTAATGTCTTGTTAGTATTTAGTTGTTGTTGAATTTGTTTTCGTTCTGTTTTGTTTTACAAAATGATTAAAAAAAAAGTCCAGTTTTAGCAACAGTGATTGGATATACTTGTAGTCAAAAGGAAGTTGTTGGATAGGGGTTGGCCTAGTTGTCATAGTTTCGTTTCACTTACAACAAATCCATTTCCCATGGTAACAGCTTAACATAATACCTCTTGTTTAAAAATTGAAATAAATAGTCTATTTTTTGTGTTTTTTTTAAATATTATGTTCAAGATTTGTCTTAAGTATCTGTACTTATATACTGTTTAATTTGTCTTTATGCCCAAACCTGTAATTACAGTTTCAATAACAGCATAAAATAAATCTAGTCTAGAAAATTATTCATTCAGTTAGTAGCTGTTTAAATTCTCTTTTGAATATTTTTGTTTAACATAAGTAAGGGTTTGTATGGAATGTTTAATATAAAAATGTTGTGACTTGAATGCTAGGTACTTGTTTATAATATATATAGTGTTTTCTTTCTTTTAAATTTATTGCCATTTTCCAATATTATAGTACACACATATATAATCAATAAATGAACATTTGTGCAATTTTGATAATATCTATGTTCAGTTATCCATATGCCATCCGAATAATGGGGAAAGGCTTATTCTTATGTTTGGTATGTCTCATTTCCATTTAATAATGCAAATAGTTATTAGTTTCATCTTATGCATAGTCTCATTTTCGTTCAGTTAATTCCAATGTTTAATGAACATGCAAGGTGGAGTAAGTATCGTAAACTGTTAAGCCTAATTGCATCTAAGGTGTTATCTTTTGTAAATCCCATGCAGTAGGCATAGCTAGGTCCTGTTCACATCCTTTTATCATGAACATATGAATTTTGCTGCTATTTTCTAAAAGTTTCATATGTTTGTAAGAGGTTTTACTTCCAAAATATTAATGTTTAAAATGTTGGGGAGTTTCTTTTACTTGTATCATCCATATATGGTGTAGCTTCAACTCAGTTATGGTAGCTTCTTGCTGGTTTATATTTACATAAGCATGCATTATTTTATGCATGTTAATCATAATTTACACTTTTTAAGTGAAGCCAATGAGATTTTAGCTTTATTAGATTACCTTCTCTTGTTAATTATATTGGCAGCTTGCCAGGAATGCATAGTATGTTACTATGATGCACTTTATACATTATTTCAAAATATATTTTATTATTACCTTTGTTTTTCCTACACCATCATGTAATTGTCCCTGTAACTTTTTAATAGTCATATATATAGGATTTTATGAATAGTCACCAGCTCTATGACCTGAAAAACTAGGTATTTTTATAAAGTATAATTAGTAAAAAAGAATTTGCCTGTTATAATTAATTCAGCATTGTATATATTTTTGCTTTTTTGTGGATAAATGCATTTGTTTCTGCTGCTTTTCTATAGTGAATACACATAAATAAAACTGTTTCATTATTCCATGTACATGTATATCAGTTTTTATAATTGTTAGAAAGGTATTTGCATTTTTCTCTTTTGTGTTTAAAATGTGTTCAGTGCTTTGCCGAACAAACATTCTACAAGAACAGGATATGTTGAATGTTGCAATTTGGTATGTCCTGGCATTTTGTTACTATTTCTTCTCATATACAAGATGTGACAGAGAAATGATGTATAATAGTCTGTTAATAACAATATGAAGTCAAATAGAGAATGTGTTGAAAATAACAGATAGCTCAAGTAGTCTCTATATTGGTGTTAACTAGTGTATGGTTGTTATAAATAACAGTCAAACTAAAGTGTCTTAATATACCCATAGAGATAAAAAAAAACAGTCACAAAGCATTGGTATTTGGCCTTATACTTGCTGGAAACACCATTGTGGTGAATTATGTCCTGTATTGTGTTTGTAAAGAGGTTAGTGGTGTTAGTACTGGAGTAAATGGTGTTTTCAGCAACCACAGAATCATAGAAAAGAGGCACATCAAAGCTACCCATGCTGCTCTGGCAATACAGACATTCTCATACTGACATAAATACAACCAGGATAGGGTTATAGACTATTGACATTCATTTCTTCTGTCATAACTTAGGATGTTGCCATTTTGGAATATGTGCATATGAGAGATATTTGTTTGGTAATGTTATTTTATCAAAGTGTCTTTAGGTAGAATGTGAGTTCTTTTTCCAATTAAAAAATAAACTGTCTTAATTTATTTTTGTCAACCTTTATCATTATTCTGAGCCCCCTACACTCTTTTCTCTAGCTTTATTCTTTCCTGTGCCCACTCTCACATCTTTGTGAACATTTTACCTGTGCGTAAAAATCATTTAAACACCTGCCTTTCATTCACTTTCCCAACGATGGGAGAGAAAAAAACAACTTTTGGCTTTGGGAAATAAAATTGACAAGTTTAACTTTAAAGATGCTTTATTCTGTTGATAACATGTTGCCTATCACTGGAATCTGCTGTCTGTTTATAATTTGAGACAATACGTATGGATACACATTGAGATTTTAAATAAATACACATATATGTAACACAAACATAATTGGACTTACAGCACATTAAAGGACAATATATTAACATTCATTCAAGCAGAAATTAAGAAAAAGAAAATAAGAAAAGACAAAAAATAAGAAAAGACAAAAAATCTTTCTTCAATAATAGTATGAGTAAAAACTGATTTCCGAAGAAGTTTTAACAAATTTCCATGTGCTATCACTAAAATGAACTTCAGTACAGCTCAATATTAAATGAGTTATCAATGCATGTATATGTAGACATCTAAGATCATTATTTGGAGTTTCTATTTGTATATTATGACAAATGTTCTCATACCTTACACAAGGTCAGAAAATTATGGCTATAAAAGTTAAATTGAGCAATATTGTTAAACTGCTGTACGACTTGGTGACAATAATTAAACTTCATGATCAAATATACAAGTTTAGAATGCTTGTTGGGTTACCAACTAACCGACTAGAAATCTTGGAATTCAATCAGTAAATTGGTCATTTACGTAGATGATATTTTAGACTGTGTTCAGTCTGCAACAGGTGTTGGAGAACCTATAATATGCACAACTTCCTGTCTATTTACATGGTATGTATGAGACAAATGTCCACAAATCAAATACAGCTGGATAATTCTTGCAGTAAATAAATACAATAATTATAGTTAATATAGTTGATAATTACAGTCATAAAAACCTAAGAAAAATAAATAGGTACATGTAGATGAATATGGTCATAAGTTGTTGCACATATTATGTAGTTATTGTATTGTAAGCCAAACAAAATAATAGTTAACTAAGAATTCAAGAAAAAAACATACAGTAAATATTCAAACAGGTCTTATAATTTTCCTTATTTTAAGGGAAACTCAACATTCAAGAGATTAAAAATTACCAAACATGAAAAATATCTGATCAACATTCATTTGAAATAAAAATGTATTTATTAATACATAGTTCTTCACATTATAATTTAGACACTCATGCAAAATATGCATAAAATCATTTTTTACATGTTATATTTTTAAATGACTTCTTTAAAAGATACAAAAAATTTCACAATATTCATAAAAGGAAAAACACAAACAAAATGAATAACATGTTTATACAGATCAGTACAAGCAATTCATTTTGGCAATTCATAAATGTGTACAGCATTTAATATCCTTGTCTTCATACAATTTATCTTTACATGACAGGTATACTCTTATTTTTAATTTAATTAAAATATCAGGTTATCTCAACTCAAAGGAAAACAATATTACCAACTCAAAAAGTGAATGGTGTTTTGAAATGAATAGTCATTTTGCAAAATGTATGTATATGCTGACAAGCAAAAAGCATACATCTAGCACATAACAATAAAGAGTCTTTAGGCATTCACGGTTCCATGACAAAGAAAGACTCAAGAGACGCATTTTTTTTTCCAATTTTTATTTTTAATCAAAAAATATAAGAGAAGTTATAGTTCTTAAAAGTGCAGTGATAAAGTTATAAAATGGCCGCAGTTTATGTTAAAATTGAAAGAATAAACCTACTACCTCACACCCAGTAACAGAAGAAAGCTACCTTGAGTACTGTGAGTAAAAAGTTGTGTCACCAGAATGCTCCTTGTTAAATTGATAAAACAATTTGTAAAAAGTTAGCAAATGTTTGCACACTTTACACAAAAGAAAGAAAAATACATAATGGTGTAACAGATACAGGTTGTAAACTAGGGGAGTGGTGGTTTATCTAGTTGACAACTTGGTATATTCTGAATGTTCTATTGGTAAACACATGTTTGAAGTATTTGGCGTAAGCTGGTGACTGTTTGCGAACCTCGTCACAGAACCGTGGAATATTGCTCTTTACCAAACCAGGCTCTGTCTTGCCACTGTCAGGAATCTAGAGGTGAAAAAAGGAGAAATATATCAGTTTTTAAGGATATTTATAAAATTCAACAGTTGTTAATAAACCAGGAATGTGCTCTAAGGGTATGTAGTTGATTATTGAAAATATGTAGTTGAAAATTTTGATACTAAAAGCAGTACTGATGGCTCCATAGAAATTATTGCGGATTTAACATGATGCTAGGTGCATGCATGGACGGGTACAAAACTATTTCATAGAAAAAGCTTACTTAGCAGTGTTTTTGTGTAATATTGAGATGAGCCTCAAGCATTAAAAAAATGGTAATCCATTGACTACCCTTTCTGGTAACAAACTGTAGTACCACTAGTGTTCATCTGCCAGTTAGTCAATAGTTAATATAAACTATGCCATTTAAAACCACATTTATATGATCTACATATAATTTCATAACTGTATATTCTATTCCTACAACTTACCATTATTTCTACATGATATTCAATAGACAAATTCCTCAGTATGATAAGAAAGTACCTACCACCCCATTATCTACATCCAAAAGGTCCGGTAGACGACAGCCTCCCTTGGACGGGGCGAGACAGATACTGTCCTCCAGAATGATATAGTCTGTCTTGTAGCGAAGCAATATCTCATGGACATCCTCTGGCGTTCGTTTGCCATAATACTGGTACAGCTGCCACAATGAGTTTTGATATAAATACATCATACTGATACATTTGTTGTCATTATGCATGTTATATTTGATTTAGCTTTGAAGACAAATATGAGGAGAAAAGATGCACCACATGGAAGATTGTGTCCTGTGATTTTTACCCAAACAGACTACCCACCCAGACAAAACTTTCAGAGACTACCTACCCAGACAAATCCTTCAGAGACTCCCCACCCAGACAAACCATTCAGAGACTACCCACCCACACAAACCATTCAGAGACTACCCACCCAGGCAAACCCTTGAGAGACTACCCACCTAGACTAACCCTTAAGAAATAAACAACCAGACAAATCATTCAGAGACTACCCACCCAGAAAACTGCTTCTGAGACTACCTACGTAGACAAACCCTTCAGAGACTACCCACCCAGGCAAACCCTTAAGAGAATACCCAGACAGATTATTTAGAGACTACTCACCCAGACAACTGCTTCAGAGACTACCCACCCAGAAAACTGCTTCTGAGACTACCTATGTAGACAAACCCTTAAGAGACTACCCACCCAGACAAACCATTCAGAGACTACCCACCCAGGCAAACCCTTGAGAGACTACCCACCTAGACTAACCCTTAAGAGACTACCCACCCAAACAAACCCTTCAGAGACTACCCACCCAGACAAACCATTCAGAGACTACCCACCCAGGCAAACCCTTGAGAGACTACCCACCTAGACTAACCCTTAAGAGATAAACAACCAGACAAATCATTCAGACTACCCACCCAGACAACTGCTTCTGAGACTACCTACCTAGACAAACCCTTGAGAGACTACCCACCCAGGCAAATCCTTGAGAGACTACCCATGCAGACAAATCATATCGAGACTACCCACCCAGACAACTGCTTCAGAGACTACCCACCCAGGCAAACCCTTGAGAGACTACCCACCCAGACAAATCATTCAGAGACTACCCACCCAGACAACTGCTTTAGAGACAACATACCCAGACAAACCATTCAGAGACTACCCACCCAGGCAAACCCTTGAGAGACCACCCACCCTGACAAATCATTTATAGACTACCCACCCAGACAACTGCTTCAGATTACCCACTCAGACAACTGCTTTAGAGACTACCCACCCAGACAAACCCCCAGAGACTATCCACCCAGACAAACCCTTCAAAGACTACCAAGCCAGACACCCTTAAGAGAAAGACACACACAATCATTTCAGAGACTAACCATCCAGACAAATCCCTCTGAGACTGTCCACCCAGTTAACCCATTCTAAAACTACACACCCAGAACAACCATCTAGAGACTACCCATCCAGACAAACTCTTCAGACAGCCCACCCAGGCAAACCCTTCAGAGATAACATACCCAACCAAACCTTCAGTGAAGTAAGTTTTAACAGATGGAAAAAGGCCTTCATTATTGTATGTAACTACTGTTTTTTATTAGAAATACTTGTTAAAAATTGTTGCTTAAGAAAATAAGGAATCTTACTCTTATAAAATGTGATATTCTGCAATTATATAAAATACAATGATAACAACTTAAAAACAACAACAATCTGAAACAATCCTAACTGTGTACATCAATATAGCCATGAAACAATGATGTTGTGTTAGTTTATTATTTTCATTTTATTTAACCTGCCATTTTATTCAAAATTATTCACATTCATTTAGTCAACATATTCATGTAAATGGTTATTGTATTTTTATAACAAGAAAACTGAAAATGATTCCCAACAGGAAACAGTAGACTTCATTGAAGAAAAACATTGACAAACTTATTGCATATCAAAAAGGTCTTTTTAATGCCACTTTGAACATTCATCCATTTACTCATTAAGTTTTATAGTTGATCCAGAAAATAGTTACTTACATAAAAGGTTGAAGAAGATGCTGAAGTAAACAGTGACAACTTTGTCAGCACTGATATCACAAATGATCCTTACAGTAACAAAAAGGAGACATATAATCCCTAAAGTACAGTCAGAGTTCTGCAATATGTACATTTTCTACCTTAACTCCATGGACCACAGAAAGAATTTTGCAATGAAACACACTGCATGAAGAATATCCTCATACCTCCTTAGTTTTGATCCTCAGGTGTTTGTCCTCATAGTGTGGATGGTTGGTGATGGGTCGTCCAGTACATAGCTTTACTCCAGCCATCAGCTGCATGCTGCCGGAGAGTGCTGCAGCAGGGGCGGTGTTAGACCTGTGATAACGAGACATGTTTTATTAATGAGTATCACATTACCCCTAGTAAACAGTTGACACAGACAGACCTGACATGGTTAGACATGTAATGTAGGTACAAGTTTATAAATGAAATTTCATAATTGTGATTACAATGTTAAAGTACTGAGGCCTTAGTTAACATAAAATACCATGATCCCAAAGAGCATAGCCAACACTAACATCAAACCAACACTGTTCTCCAAACTCAGTATCACCAAACAATTATTACCAACATTTTTAACAAAAGATAACCATCACCAATATCATCATCATCATTATTATCCACATTGTAAGTTTTATCATGACTGTAGATAAGCTGTATCATGAAGTCACCCAGCCAGGTTAGCACAGTATGTCAATTACTCACCTTTTTTTCTAGAATAAGAAAGTTCAATCCCGAATTTATTATCTGCTGAAATTGACTTTCACAAAATGACCACAAAAATCCCTCTTTACTGATTTTGTCAATTTTGACAGAAGAATTGTTGAAAGAATGACCATCTGTCTTCTACTTAATTCATACCAGAAACTCCACAGAAGAGGTCTCCAAGAACTTCAGTCTTGCCAGCTTCTTCTCTTACACCCTCACCCCCCTCACCCCTCACCAGCACAACCCTAGCCACTTACTTGATCCACTCCATTAGCTCCACAGTATCAGGATCCCAGAACTCCTTCAGTTCTTCTAATTCCTTCAACACTGGAGGTAGGGCCTGTAAGGGGAAACAGACCAGCCATAGTTACTCAAGGCATATGATACAGCAACACAGAAACATATTTATGCTTTGACCAATACTTTTTTTGGTCACTTAAAACATATATGTGCTTAATGGTCGCATTTAAGTGTACTGACAAACTAATTGCTAAGGTCAATTAGCAACAGCCAGATGTATTTAAAACTGGTGGAGACAGACCCCAATCATTTGTAAATGATCTACATAAACTTACCAGTCGGTCCCTTTTGCTGACTGACCGTTCCAAGGCGTTAACAGTAGGGTTTGCTCTTTTTGTATAATGACTCATCATAGATTTGTTCTTATAAAGGCTTGCATGTGAATACCTTTGTTCTGTGCCTTTTAAAATTTTGGTATATGTTGCAATGCTCATAGGACTTGCTACATGTGCAGTGAGGCAGTTGTAAAAAATCTAACCGTGCATGTAATCTATGTTGTCATTTAATTCCTCCTAGAAGTCCTCATAGGACGTTGTCATATTTCCTAATTGTTAATTTTTTTCAGTCAATTTTCTAAGTTTTAACATAAGGCAAGAAAATCATGGTATTTTGGCAGAACATAGTTCCAAGTCATTTGGTGGTTTAAGAAAGTATCTCTCCATTGTAATTCTATAACTCTGTCTAAAGTAATTATATATTAATATACTTACAATGGCAAAGAGTAGAGCTATGACAGACATTGTGGCCAAATGGCGGGTAATCTGAATCTGAAATGATCACACACGCAAAAATTCAAAGAAAAGTATAAAACTTCCTCACAAAAGCAATATGAGACAGCAATAACTTAGGCATAGAATAAACCAAGATCTATTAAACAAAGTAAGATAAATAATAGAAAAACTTTGTAAACGAAATCTCAGATAAGTAGATTTGAGAAAAAATAAATATCTGAACTCCTAGTCCCAACCTTTCCCATAATTATCTAATTCAAACTTGACCACTTTCCAAAACCTTGGTTAAGGCATCTGATCAACAGCAATTTATTTCTGGTAACACCTAATAATGTCCTTGTAACTGATGGAGGACAAGGTATAATTTCTGTTGCCTTGAACTATCTCTTACTGATGGAGGACAAGGAATATTTCCTGTTGCCTTGAACTATCTTTTATTGATCGAGGACAATGTATAATTTCTGTTGCCTAAACTGTCTCTTACTAATGAAGAACAAGGTATAATTTCTGTTGCCTAAACTGTCTCTTACTAATGAAGAACAAGGTATAATTTCTGTTGCCTAAACTATCCCTTACTGATGCAGGACAAGGTATAATTTCTGTTGCCTTGAACCATCTTTTACTAATGGAGGACAAGGTATAATTTCTGTTGCCTTGAACTATCTCTTATTGATCGAGGACAATGTAAATATCTGTTGTCTTGAACTGTCTCTAACTGATGGAGGACAAGGTTTTAATTTCTGTTGCCTTGAACTATCTCTTACTGATGGAGGACAAGGTATAATTTCTGTTGCCTTGAACTGTCACTAACTGATGGAGGACAAGGTATAATTTTAGTTTCCTTGAACTATCTCTTACTGATGGAGGACAAGGTAGATATCTGTTGTCTTGAATTGTCTCTAACTGATGGAGGACAAGGTTTTAATTTCTGTTGTCTTGAACTGTCACTAACTGATGGAGGACAAGGTTTTAATTTCTGTTGTCTTGAACTGTCACTAACTGATGGAGGACAAGGTTTTAATTTCTGTTGCCTTGAACTGTCTCTAACTGATGGAGGACAAGGTTTTAATTTCTGTTGCCTTGAACTATCTCTTACTGATGGAGGACAAGGTATAATTTCTGTTGCCTTGAACTATCTCTACTTACAATTATATCCTGATTTATGCCCAGTCGAGTGAGGACAACCCTCCAGGTCCGGTAATCAGCGACGCCAAAACCAGCCAGGATACACATGTAGGGTGTCCATAGATACTTCATACGCAGCGTCGACATCCCAAGAGCACCAAAAAATACTGTCTGCACTGAAAAGGGATACATCAATCATCGGATTAGTGTTAGCATTTGTGGACAATCAATGGCAGACTTGCAAGATGGCCTGCAGATATCACTCATTGTGAGATTTTCAGCTATCATTGGTAAATGAAAAATCTGTTTCTCCTACATCATTTTAATATCTAACCCCATCAATAACAGCTATGATATGGTCATGTCCTACTTGATGCAATGACTTCACCTGATAATTCCAACATCATACAAAACAGAGATGCACTTACCCACATGAAAGGCAAGATCAGGTCTTGAGGACAACAGATGGGTATGTTTTGGTGCTGGGTGATCTTTGATGCCAATATCATGACTATGGTTACTGAAAATATAAATTTACAAATAAATGTATGTGCATCACTAATTTCCATCACTATCAGTAGTTAAAATGAAGCAATTAGTAATTTGTTATTTAAACTAAGAAATTTTCTAAAAGTTGAAAAAATATTAAGAAATTTCTTTAAAATAAATGTTTCTAACTTTATAAATTTTTAATTAATCTAGGAAAAACCTTAAAAAGATTAATTAAAGTAAGAAAAAAATATGGTTTTGTTGGATATACCCTCTAATCCACACCTTATTTTATTTAGATTAATAAGCCAAATTTGTCCTTTATAGCTCTAAGCCTGGTCAGCACAAATTGATCCAGCTTAGATCAGGATTATAACTATACTGTTTGCTGCTCTTTATAAATACATTTTGTAATTAAGGAATAAGTTACTTATGCCAATTAGCCAATATTTTGTCCTTGGCATGCTAAGAAAGAGACACTAAACTAACCTCCAGTTCTGCATGACTGCTATGAACAGTATGGCCAGTAGCATAAGGTGTGTAACCATATACAGAGGAAACACCAGCAGCTTGGACATCCGCTCAAATGTATCCAGTCCAAGGAATCCAAATGCATCAATACACAGATAGAGACGGGAGTCAAAGTCTCTGGAAAAGAGGATAAATGTTATAATAATGAGGACTTAAAGAAAGAATTGACAGCCTGAAGGAGTTTACTAAATCAATCTAAATGCATCCAATGACAGTTTTTTGGCCGCAATAACTCAGGAGGTAGAGCATCAGCTTGTGGATTGGGAGGTTCAAACCCCGGCCGAGTCAAACCAAACACTTTAAAGTCAGTAGTAGTGGCTTCCCTCCTAATGCTCGGGGCTAAGCGGACAGCATTACGCCTGACTCGTCGGTATCAATATAATGGACAGGCCAGGTTCAGTCCCTGGGCACCTCAAAAGTGCCCCTGTGCTATAATGATAGAAATGTCGCTGCACAGTATCAGCAAAAAATGCAGGCTAATCCCATCCCAATGACAGTTAATTATGACTCATTGTCACTCATGTAATAATACATAAATAATTGTAAAACAAAACAGGAACATGGAAACACAGTTCAATCATGTTACTTTGAGCCACAATCAAACGATTGTATGGGCTACTAGATATATTCACCCATCCCATCAGTATTTCTATGTATTATATGTAGAAAATGTTGCGATACTTTGGCATACTATTCTAGATCAGATGATTGTCATGGTCCCTTGAATCAATTATGCACTAAATTAAGTCAAAGCTTTACGAATACCGAACCCGGCAATCTTGTTTTCACTCCTCTGGGAGTGAAAGCTGCTCCTCTAAATGTCATGATTGTGACAAACAAAATCACATTGTTCACTGTATGTTGTTGACATGGTATTTAGTAAATAAAGGGTAAAAATCCTGTTATTCCATAGGCGAAACAGTTGCTATTATTTCCACTATATTATGCAGTATTGCTATAAAGCTAATAAGAATCAGAGACTGGTAGACAAAAGACACTAGAAGACAAAAGAAACAGGTAACACTTACATGCTAGATTTGCTAATAACCTGTACTGAATGGTATTTTTTAACAATTCATGCAAAAATTATACAAATAAAGACTCTGCAGAAGACGGTGCAGAACTTGATCAGCTCTGCATCAAATAGTGCAGGACCTGATCAGCTCTATAAAATAGTGCAGAACCTGATCAGCTCTATCAAAAAGTGCAAAACCTGATAAATTCTGCAGCAAATAGTGCAGAACCTGATCAGCTCTATCAAATAGTGCAGAACCTGATGAATTCTGCAGCAAATAGTGCAGAACCTGATCAGCTCTATCAAATAGTGCAGAACCTGATCAGCTCTATCGAATAGTGCAGAACCTGATAAATTCTGCAGCAAATAGTGCAGAACCTGATAAATTCTGCAGCAAATGGTGCAGAACCTGATCAGCTCTATCAAATAGTGCAGAACCTGATCAGCTCTATCAAATAGTGCAGAACCTGATATATTCTGCAGCAAATAGTGCAGAACCTGATAAATTCTGCAGCAAATGGTGCAGAACCTGATCAGCTCCATCAAATAGTGCAGAACCTGATCAGCTCTATCAAATAGTGCAGAACCAGATAAATTCTGCAGCAAATGGTGCAGAACCTGATAAATTCAGCATCAAATAGTGCAGAACCTGATCAATTCTGCAACAAATAGTGCAGAACCTGATAAATTCTGCAGCAAATAGTGCAGAACCTGATAAATTCTGCAGCAAATGGTGCAGAACCTGATCAGCTCACCCATCCACAGTATTTAATCAAATAATAATAGGACACAGGCCCAGATCATGGAAAAGTCAGTGGCAGACATCAAGCTATAAAATCGTGTTAATCAGATTGAAGATAGATTTAAAAAGTCAAAATGAAACATTTTTCCACATTTCTGGACAACCTGACTTTATCTGAGCAAATTTTATAACAATATGACAACTTTCAACATAAATCTAATTTCTCAAAGAGCAAAGACCAATAAAATGTCATCTAGCCTAATGGAAACCTAAATATGGCTACCACTAATAAGGCAAGCACTAATATGTCTGGCACTATATCAAATGTTATTTTCAAACATATCATACACTCTTTGCATAACTTCATGACATTAGACTTGTCAACTGCAGAAATACAAATCTAGTTTTAAATATATTTACTACTGTAAACGTTTAGAGGACTGTAAATGTTATTTTGGTTTTCTTTTCTTTTCCTTTCAAGATTCCTTCCAATCACAGACACATGCAGTCATAATTTACCACTATGTAAGAATAAGTATACAACTATGTTCTTATTGTAGATCAAAGGAGACAATTGATTTAGTTTAATGAAAAAAGGAACATAAAAGGTACATATTGTTGTAAAGAAGTTTCAATTATCATGTACAGCATTTCTGTTTTATTAAGAAATGCCTCCAATTTTAAATTTTTCATATAATAATGCATAAAGTGATGGTAAAAAACTTTATTGTAATAAATTCATCTACCTGCTTCAATGGCAATTGTGTTAACTTTGCCTAGAAGTTGTCACCAATACAATACTCTCAGCCATCTACCAGGCACTTAATAAAAGTGATATGTATCTATCTAGATTTGTACTCACCTTGGATTTCCAATGCCAAACTTATTCAGAAGAAATTTAAATATATGCTCATCTGCATCCAAATTTAGGGCTGTCTGAAAATATACATGAATATAAATTTAAAAAAAACACACTCAAAAACATGAGGAATTGAAGTAAAAGAAACAACAGTTACCTTATTGGTAATAAAAGTACATACAAACTTTTTTTATAATGGTCACATGGGAGAAAAAATATGTACAAACATGGGTTTAAACCAATGACCTTTCTTTATGGAGCCAAATCTCAACTGACATAGCTTAGCAGTTGTTTTTAGAATATCTTTGTATAACACATGTCATTATATGTATTTTTGAAAAAAAACATTGGCTCTTAAAGCCCTACTTGGTAAACCATGAATGTGGTCTTTAAACAACAATAATCAATGGAACTTTCTGATAATCTTAATGTTCAAATTATAAGGAAAACTGCACATATTGCTCCAATGAGTTTTGTACATAAAGGGGTCAATCACAATACCTTGTGCTCTTGAACAACAAGTGACCAGCATTATTTTAGTAATCTGGAGACAGTGTTCATTTGAAGTAGATATAGTGGTGCCTTCACTATATATAGCATGCCATGAACACCTTGCATGATACCACACCTAGTGTCATTATCCTGAAATCGGGCCATCCAGTTTTGGACCTACTTTTATCTTTGCTTGAATGTTAGCAAGGGAGTCATACCACAACCATTTTTAATGACTTTGGTATGTCACCGCTCAGGATCAAACCCAGGGCCTCTCGTACCTACTGCCAATGCTCTACCAAATGCGCTACCAGGTCTGGTTTTTTACCGAGCAGTCAGACTTAAAGGAAGATAATAGTTTGGCCTATCAGAATCTGTACAAGTTGAAGGTTACTAAATCAAGGTTGCCCTTTAACAACTCTGTGTCAAGGTGAAATGTTACCTTTGCAGCCAAACTGAAGACTACAACTCTGTGTCAAGGTGAAATGTTACCTTTGCAGCCAAACTGAAGACTACAACTCTGTGTCAAGGTGAAATGTTACCTTTGCAGCCAAACTGAAGACTACAACTCTGTGTCAAGGTGAAATGTTACCTTTGCAGCCAAACTGAAGACTACAACTCTGTGTCAAGGTGAAATGTTACCTTTGCAGCCAAACTGAAGACTACAACTCTGTGTCAAGGTGAAATGTTACCTTTGCAGCCAAACTGAAGACTACAACTCTGTGTCAAGGTGAAATGTTACCTTTGCAGCCAAACTGAAGACTACAACTCTGTGTCAAGGTGAAATGTTACCTTTGCAGCCAAACTGAAGACTACAACTCTGTGTCAAGGTGAAATGTTACCTTTGCAGCCAAACTGAAGACTACAGTCAGAACTAGAACTGCCACACTGTATACGCTGACTTTAAACATTCTAGTCGGGATGCTGCATGGAGTCAAAGTATCGCCCTGAAATGTTATAACTAATCTCATCATAGTCCATATGAAATGCTTAATCCATTTCATCAATGATACAGCAGCAAAATGCTTGTCAATTTTGATATTGCATAGATTGTATATTGAACTGTATTGCAAATTAATGAAGTATGTGAATCAATGTTAACTAATGGCTTCTCAACTTTAAACAATTTTATCAATTAAAGAAACATATTTTAATGAAAGTGCTGCAGATTATGGTATTCACTACTTTTGCTGTTAAAGAAAAGGACAAAAGGAGGCAAATTTTCCAAAACCATGATTAATTAAAAAAACTTAACCAAGGGAGAGTAAGTCACTATCACTCTAGGCTGGTAATGTCCACCTGAGTCTAGATACATTACATGTATTCTTCCATACTCTTTATTTATAAATTCATACTTCATTTAACATTGTATTTTATATCCAAATATGCATCTCATTTAAGCAGGCTGGATAAATTAATGTGAACTTTGTTAAGCTACAAAATTTTTATTCTGCAGCTCGTACTTTCATTTTAAAACAAGGTTGAAAACATGCAGAACTACTTTTTTTTTGCATTAGAGACAAAACTATTTTTAAAGTGTTAAGGTGGCAGCTTCCAGTGTGAAGCAGTAAAGTAGCTGCTAAAGTAGTGAGTGAAAAAACAAACTTTCAGCTGGAACTGTTTAGGTGAATTCTGTATCCCCATTTTTGTCTCGTTTTTATTAAAATCACCAACTATCTTTGAGTTTAACACATTTTTCACATGATGAATATAAGGTGCTCCATTCACTGTTATAGTATATTGTTAACATGAGATTTGTTGACTTTTTGATCCATATACATTGTACCTCCATAAAGGGTCACTTACCCTAAAATACATTTTCTTATATGAAACTAAACCACCGTACCTAGCAATTTCCTTTGATTAAACCATGCTTAGACTTTTAAAGTTTGTAAGATTATCTTTTCAATTTTGTTTAAAGGTATTAATACAATCAAATTTACCTGGGTTGACCACGTACATACTGTACCACTTAGAGTGGTCACTTACCCTGAAGTACATGAGCAGGAAGGTTGCCGGTATGAAACTTGCCACCATGGAGCCCAGAATCATCTTGTTGATAAACTGAGACACACACACAAACAGCAGGGAGATAGCCTGAGCCATCAGCACTGTACGCACCTGAAAGGTCATACAATATCAACAAACCTAAATGAGATTGCACTTTTTTCTACAGTCAATAGAAAAGCAAATAATTAATAATGAATAATTAATATAAACAATTTATTAATAATCAATACAAACAATTTATACAGATGATGAAAATATGTCTAATGCACTGATTCTCTTGGTTAGCTGGTAAAATTCCCCACATGAAAGTTCTAGCCCCCGATCAGGTTTTGGCAGATAACACAGAACCAGATAAGCTTGTTTCGGCAGAGAAACTATCAACATTATTTGCTGCATAGTCACTAGCAATATGTTGTGTGATCTTATCATGTGAGAAAAGAAAAAAACAACAGAAGTTTTGTACTGATTATAAACAAATGTAGCAGGCAAAGTTTAGGGTACATCTCAACATTGTTAGGGACTTGGTTACATCTTGACCTGGTAAGAGACTTGGGTTCATTTTGACCTGATTATAGACTTGGGTACATCTTGACCTGATAAGAGACTTGGGTTCATTTTGACCTGATTAGAGACTTGGGTTCATTTTGACCTGATTAGAGACCTGGGTACATCTCAACATTGTTAGGGACTTGGTTACATCTTGACCTGATTAGAGACTTGGGTTTGATTTTGACCTGATGAGAGACTTGGGTACATTTTGACCTGATTAGAGACTTGGGTTCATTTTGACCTGATTAGAGACTTGGTTACATTTTGACCTGATTAGAGACTTGGGTTCATTTTGACCTGATTAGAGACCTGGGTACATCTCAACATTGTTAGGGACTTGGTTACATCTTGACCTGATTAGAGACTTGGGTTTGATTTTGACCTGATGAGAGACTTGGGTACATTTTGACCTGATTAGAGACTTGGGTTCATTTTGACCTGATTAGAGACTTGGGTACATTTTGACCTGATTAGAGACTTGGGTTCATTTTGACCTGATTAGAGACCTGGGTACATCTCAACATTGTTAGGGACTTGGGTACATCTTGACCTGATTAGAGACTTGGTTACATCTTGACCTGGTTAGAGACTTGGGTTCATTTTGACCTGATTAGAGACTTGGGTACATTTTGACCTGATTAGAGACTTGGGTACATCTTAACCTAGTTAGAGACCTAGGCACAGCTTGACCTGGTTGGTGACTTGGTTACATCTTGACCTGGTTAGAGACTTGGGTTCATTTTGACCTGATTAGAGACTTGGGTACATTTTGACCTGATTAGAGACTTGGGTACATCTTAACCTAGTTAGAGACCTAGGCACAGCTTGACCTGGTTGGTGACTTGGGTACATCTTGGCCTGGTTAGAGACCCAGGTACATCTTGACCTGGTTAGAGACCTGGGTACATCTTGACCTAGTTAGTGACGTGGGTACATCTTGACCTGGTTGGTGACTTGGGTACATCTTGGCCTGGTTAGAGACCCAGGTACATCTTGACCTGGTTAGAGACCTGGGTACATCTTGACCTAGTTAGTGACTTGGGTACATCTTGACCTGGTTAGTGACTTAGGTACATCTTGACCTGGTTAGTGATGTGGGTACATCTTGACCTGGTTAGTGACTTGGGTACACCTAAACTTAGTTAGAGACCCAGGTACATCTTGACCTGGTTAGAGACCTGGGTACATCTTGACCTAGTTAGTGATGTGGGTACATCTTGACCTGGTTAGTGACTTGGGTACACCTAAACTTAGTTAGAGACCCAGGTACATCTTGACCTGGTTAGAGACCTGGGTACATCTTGACCTGGTTAAAACTTAGGTACATCTTGACCTAGTTAGAGACCCAGGTACATCTTGGCCTAGTTAGAGACCCGGGTACATCTTGGCCTAGCTAGAGACCTGGGTACATCTTGACCTGGTTAAAGACCTGGGTACATTCTGACCTGGTTAGAAACTGGTTAGACTGTCAAGGTAAGTGACCACTGTCAGATCCAAACATTTCAGCCCTATAACATCATAGTTTTTGTCTTACAATTATTGTCAATATAATTATTAGTCATATTACTTGAGACTCGTTAGCAACAAGTTCACTTCCTGATCAGACAACTTTTTTGCAGGATTTGATTTCTTGTTAAACAATCTTGATGTTGGGAGCCACACTTACCTTATGTGCAGGTACCATGTCCAGTATCCAGACTCCGAACAGACTAAAAGCCTGTAGCAGCAGGATAAATTGGTTGAACTGCCAGAACAGGCTGAAGAACAGTGTTCCCAGGAGAATCAGACCTATACTCAGCTTCTATGAAATAGAAATATATATATACATTATTGCTACATTGTTTCTATCCAAGTTTTGCACAAATCAGGCAAGTGGTTTGCAAGTAACATCACATGCTTAAGAAGTTCAGTAAACAAAAAGCAATAAGTTAAAATTGAGATGATCATGACATGCAAATTAAGCCTGAAATTTATGAATGCTCTTTTTCTTAATTGAAATAAAGCAAAGGTAGCTGAGTAATGATGCAGGCAAGAAAAAAATAAATATACAATCCATTTCAAATCAAGCCAGAAATGCCAACAATAAGGTTATGATGTGCCAACAAGGATATGATGTGCCAACAAGGAGGTTATGATGTGCCAACAAGGTTATAATATGCCAACAACAAGGTTATGATGTGCCAACAAGGTTATGATGTGCCAACAGCATAGTTATGATGTTCCAGCAAGAAGGTTATGATGTGCCAAGGACAAGGTTATGATGTTCCCAACAACAAGATTATGATGTGCCAACAAGGTTATGATGTGCCAACAAGGTTATGATATGCCAACAACAAGGTTAATAATAATGTGTCAACAAGGTTATGATGTTCCCAACAACAAGGTTAATAATAATGTGCCAACAAGGTTATGATGTGCCAACAACAAGGTTAATAATAATGTGCCAACAAGGTTATGATGTGCCAACAAGGTTATGATATGCCAACAACAAGGTTAATAATAATGTGTCAACAAGGTTATGATATGCCAACAACAGGGTTAATAATAATGTGCCAACAAGGTTATGATGTGCCAACAAGGTTATGATGTGCCAACAAGGTTATGATGTGCCAACAACAAGATTATGATGTGCCAACAAAGTTATGATATGTCAACAACAAGGTTATGATGTGCCAACAAGGTTATGATGTGCCAACAAGGTTATGATGTGCCAACAAGGTTATGATGTGCCAACAAGGTTATGATATGCCAACAACAAGGTTAATAATAATGTGTCAACAAGGTTATGATGTTCCCAACAACAAGGTTATTATGTGCCAACAAGGTTATGATGTGTCAACAAGAAGGGTCTGATGTGCCAACAAGGTTCTGATGTGCCAACAACAAGGTTATGATGTGCCAACAAGGTTATGATGTGCCAACAAGGTTATGGTGTGCCAACAAGGTTATGATGTGCCAACAAGGTTCTGATGTGCCAACAAGGTTATGATGTGCCAACAAGGTTATGATGTGCCAACAAGGTTCTGATGTGCCAACAAGGTTCTGATGTGCCAACAAGGTTATGATATGCCAACAAGGTTATGATGTGCCAACAAGGTTATGGTGTGCCAACAAGGTTATGATGTGCCAACAAGGTTATGATGTGCCAACAAGGTTATGATGTGCCAACAAGGTTATGATGTGCCAACAACAAGGTTATGATGTGCCAACAAGGTTATGTTGTGCCAACAAGGTTATGGTGTGCCAACAAGGTTATGATGTGCCAACAAGGTTCTGATGTGCCAACAAGGTTATGATGTGCCAACAAGGTTATGATGTGCCAACAAGGTTCTGATGTGCCAACAAGGTTCTGATGTGCCAACAAGGTTATGATATGCCAACAAGGTTATGATGTGCCAACAAGGTTATGGTGTGCCAACAAGGTTATGATGTGCCAACAAGGTTATGATGTGCCAACAAGGTTATGATGTGCCAACAAGGTTATGATGTGCCAACAACAAGATTATGATGTGCCAACAAAGTTATGATATGTCAACAACAAGGTTATGATGTGCCAACAAGGATATGATGTGCCAACAAGGTTATGATGTGCCAACAAGGTTATGATGTGTCAACAAGGTTATGATATGCCAACAACAAGATTAATAATAATGTGTCAACAAGGTTATGATATTCCCAACAACAAGGTTATGATGTGCCAACAAGGTTATGATGTGTCAACAAGAAGGGTCTGATGTGCCAACAAGGTTCTGATGTGCCAACAACAAGATTATGATGTGCCAACAAGGTTATGATGTACCAACAAAGTTATGATGTGCCAACAAGGTTATGATGTTCCCAACAACAAGGTTATGATGTGCCAACAAGGTTCTGATGTGCCAAACAACAAGGTTATGATGTGCCAACAAAGTTATGATATGTCAACAACAAGGTTAATAATAATGTGTCAACAAGGATATGATGTTCCCAACAACAAGGTTATGATGTGCCAACAAGGTTTTGATGTGCCAACAACAAGGTTATGATGTGCCAACAAGGATATGATGTGCCAACAACAAGGTTATGATGTGCCAACAAGGTTATGATGTACCAACAAGGTTATGGTGTGCCAACAAGGTTATGATGTGCCAACAAGGTTCTGATGTGCCAACAAGGTTATGATGTGCCAACAAGGTTATGATGTTCCCAACAACAAGGTTATGGTGTGCCAACAAGGTTCTGATGTGCCAACAACAAGGTTATGATGTGCCAACAAAGTTATGATATGTCCACAACAAGGTTAATAATAATGTGTCAACAAGGTTATGATGTTCCCAACAACAAGGTTATGATGTGCCAACAAGGTTTTGATGTGCCAACAACAAGGTTATGATGTGCCAACAAGGATATGATGTGCCAACAAGGATATGATGTGCCAACAAGGTTATGATGTGCCAACAAGGTTATGATGTGCCAACAACAAGGTTATGATGTGCCAACAAAGTTATGATATGCCAACAACAAGGTTAATAATAATGTGTCAACAAGAAGGTTATGATGTGCCAACAAGGTTATGATGTGCCAACAACAAGATTATGATGTGCCAACAAAGTTATGATATGTCAACAACAAGGTTATGATGTGCCAACAAGGATATGATGTACCAACAAGGTTATGATGTGCCAAAAAGGTTATGATATGCCAACAACAAGATTAATAATAATGTGTCAACAAGGTTATGATGTTCCCAACAACAAGGTTATGATGTGCCAACAACAAGGATATGGTATGCCAACAAGGTTATGATGTGCCAACAAGGATAGGATGTTCCCAACAACAAGGTTATGGTGTGCCAACAAGGATATGATGTTCCCAACAACAAGGTTATGGTGTGCCAACAAGGTTATGATGTGCCAACAACAAGGTTATGATGTGCCAACAAGGTTATGATGTGTCAACAAGAAGGTTATGATGTGCCAACAAGAAGGCTATGGTGTGCCAACAAAGTTATGATGTGGCAAGGTTATGATGTGCCAACAAGGATATGATGTGCCAACAAGGATATGATGTGCCAACAAGGTTATGATGTGCCAACAAGGTTATGATGTGCCAACAAGGATATGATGTGCCAACAAGGTTATGATATGCCAACAACAAGGTTAATAATAATGTGTCAACAAGGTTATGATGTTCCCAACAACAAGGTTATTATGTGCCAACAAGGTTATGATGTGTCAACAAGAAGGGTCTGATGTGCCAACAAGGTTCTGATGTGCCAACAACAATGTTATGATGTGCCAACAAGGTTATGATGTGCCAACAAGGTTATGGTGTGCCAACAAGGTTATGATGTGCCAACAAGGTTCTGATGTGCCAACAAGGTTATGATGTGCCAACAAGGTTCTAATGTGCCAACAAGGTTATGATGTGCCAACAAGGTTCTGATGTGCCAACAAGGTTATGATGTGCCAACAACAAGATTATGATGTGCCAACAAAGTTATGATATGTCAACAACAAGGTTATGATGTGCCAACAAGGATATGATGTGCCAACAAGGTTATGATGTGCCAACAAGGTTATGATATGCCAACAACAAGATTAATAATAATGTGTCAACAAGGTTATGATGTTCCCAACAACAAGGTTATGATGTGCCAACAAGGTTATGATGTGTCAACAAGAAGGGTCTGATGTGCCAACAAGGTTCTGATGTGCCAACAACAAGGTTATGATGTGCCAACAAGGTTATGATGTGTCAACAAGAAGGTTATGATGTGCCAACAAGGATATGATGTTCCCAACAACAAGGTTATGGTGTGCCAACAAGGATATGATGTTCCCAACAACAAGGTTATGGTGTGCCAACAAGGTTATGATGTGCCAACAAGGTTATGATGTGCCAACAAGGTTATGATATGCCAACAACAAGATTAATAATAATGTGTCAACAAGGTTATGATGTTCCCAACAACAAGGTTATGATGTGCCAACAAGGTTATGATGTGTCAACAAGAAGGGTCTGATGTGCCAACAAGGTTCTGATGTGCCAACAACAAGGTTATGATGTGCCAACAAGGTTATGATGTGTCAACAAGAAGGTTATGATGTGCCAACAAGGATATGATGTTCCCAACAACAAGGTTATGGTGTGCCAACAAGGATATGATGTTCCCAACAACAAGATTATGGTGTGCCAACAAGGTTATGATGTGCCAACAACAAGGTTATGATGTGCCAACAAGGTTATGATGTGTCAACAAGAAGGTTATGATGTGCCAACAAGAAGGCTATGGTGTGCCAACAAAGTTATGATGTGGCAAGGTTATGATGTGCCAACAAGGATATGATGTGCCAACAAGGATATGATGTGCCAACAAGGTTATGATGTGCCAACAAGGATATGATGTGCCAACAAGGTTATGATGTGCCAACAAGGTTATGATATGCCAACAACAAGTTTAATAATAATGTGTCAACAAGGTTATGATGTTCCCAACAACAAGGTTATTATGTGCCAACAAGGTTATGATGTGTCAACAAGAAGGGTCTGATGTGCCAACAAGGTTCTGATGTGCCAACAACAAGGTTATGATGTTCCCAACAAGGTTATGATGTGCCAACAAGGTTATGGTGTGCCAACAAGGTTATGATGTGCCAACAAGGTTATGATGTGCCAACAAGGTTCTGATGTGCCAACAAGGTTCTGATGTGCCAACAAGGTTATGATGTGCCAACAAAGTTATGATATGTCAACAACAAGGTTATGATGTGCCAACAAGGTTATGATGTGCCAACAAGGTTATGATGTGCCAACAAGGTTATGATATGCCAACAACAAGATTAATAATAATGTGTCAACAAGGTTATGATGTTCCCAACAACAAGGTTATGATGTGCCAACAAGGTTATGATGTGTCAACAAGAAGGGTCTGATGTGCCAACAAGGTTCTGATGTGCCAACAACAAGGTTATGATGTGCCAACAAGGTTATGATGTGTCAACAAGAAGGTTATGATGTGCCAACAAGAAGGCTATGGTGTGCCAACAAAGTTATGATGTGGCAAGGTTATGATGTGCCAACAAGGATATGATGTGCCAACAAGGATATGATGTGCCAACAAGGTTATGATGTGCCAACAAGGTTATGATGTGCCAACAAGGATATGATGTGCCAACAAGAAGGTTATGATGTGCCAACAAGGTTATGATGTGCCAACAAGGATATGATGTGCCAACAAGAAGGTTATGATGTGCCAACAAGAAGGTTATGATGCCAATATAGCCAACAAATACTTTGTCCACTGACTGTATAAGGAAGTTTAATTGCACTTCAGAAAAAGACCAATAAAAGTTGTTTTTCAAGAAATAAAGTTTAATTTGCTATTGGCTTTGCTTTATTTATTTTGATTTTTGAAATACATCACAGTGACCAATAATGTTAATAAAAGCAACATTCAGTTATTTTGTTTTTTTGTAGAACCACGGCCACACAGCAGGTCAGCTGGAAGACCATTCCATATCAAGTTCTTCAAACTGAATAGGACCTGAACCCAGGTGTTGGGAGGATAAGTTGTCAGAGGAGTTACAAGTTGGCACCCAATTTGCTAATGGAGAATTAAAAGGAAGAAATAAAAATTAAATATATGTGTACAAGAAAGAGTCTGCATAGGGTACAGGTTCGGGAGGCCCCGGGTTCAAACCAGGACTGCGACATACCAAAGTTGTCAAAAATGGTAGTGGTATAGCTCCCCTGCTAACGCTCAAGCAAATATAATGGTAGTTCCATGACTGGTTGGCCCAGTGTCAGGATAATGTAACAGGGTGTGGTATCATGCCATGTGTTCATGGCATACTATACACAGTGAAGGCAGCATCATATCTGCTTCATGTGGACACCATCTCCAGATAACTCAAATACTGTTGGTGGGATGATAAACCCAACAAACAAACAAGAAAGAGTCATTTAAAGCACATTTCTCACCAAGCCCAATGTACATGTAGTGACATATCAACAATCAGACAGTATGACAATTCTGTTTTTCATTTTAATCAGAGAAATTTGATTCCCTTTGGGTTGCTTAAATTTCTACCACTAATGCAAATTTGAAAGCGAGGAAATTAAAACAAAACAACCTTTCTCCCTAGGGCAGCTTCTTTTACCACACAAGGAAATTGATTAGCACAAATCATTGAACAAACACAATAGAAATAAACAAATAAAAAGATATTGAAGGTGGTATATGACATCTTGTGACAGAAGATCTTGAAAAGGGCAAAAAAAAGAAATGCCCTTCTAAAAGATGCTTGTGAATATCTAGACATATGTGGGAATTTCTAATTTAACACAAAAATCATCATTTCCGTTAGGTGAATCCTATCTATATACACCTAAGCTAGATTTTTTAGAAGTAACTGTAGGATGAGTGGCAGGAAGAGACAACAAACCTATGGGTAAAGTATTTTTAAAAACAAAACAGGGTAGCAAAATGATGATTTGATTGCACAATGTGTTCAAAGAGATGGTTTTATGACTTAAATGATATCAATATCAAGTGGAGAACCTCATTGTGTGCAAAGAAACATAAGGAAAATATGGAAAGTAAGAGTGTGAATTTTATTATTTACACTGTGTTACAATTTAAGCATATGATGATAAAAAATATGCTTTATGAAAATCATCTTCTGACAAGAATATGAGAAGCAAGAAATACTGACGCCTGACATCACTACATGTTTTTTACTGATGAATACCATCCCCTTTGGTCTGCTAAAGTCAGAGAGTGTAGATCAAGATCAGCAGGGAGCTGTCAGGATCCTCATTATTTGCTTATAAGTCTCTAGCAGTATTGCTATTTTATCAGTGCATGTAGTTTTATAAGAATGAACTAAGGTTTTATATGGATTATTACTACAAGGTAGCAGATAAGAGATGGTTCAGGACCACAGACTCAGAATAAGGAGTGTCCTGTCTTTATCCGCCCTAAGATCATAGCAGATGATAAGTAGGTTTATAATTAGTTTTTTGTAACATTGCAAATAAAAATTATTGTCATATTGTCAATGTTCAGGTAAGTACTGGTGAATGAAGACCTCAGACATATGTCTAGGTAGAACCACCTGCACACAGTGGTAAGCTGGGAGACCTCCACACAAGTTCTGACCCTACCAGGACTCGAACCCGCACGCTGAGGAGTTACAAGTCTGCTACTCTAAGGACTAAGCTCTGGTTTAGGACATTGAAGAATACTGTACATGACAGCAGTTACGAGAGACTATGCACAAAATAATTCATAAAGAAGACAAATGATGAAATTATAAGGCTAATGGCTATTTTTCCTGATGGTTTTGAAGAGCTTTCTGTAATGGATACAATTAACTGACAGCAACCTTGAAGCAATGCAGTAACAATGAGATTCTTCCTGTAAATAAAACTGATCCAGATTCATTTCCGACTGAATGGAACTTTTCTAAGAAAACACCTTTAATAAACTTATTTCAAATCCTTTGTATTTATCAGTTTTACAAGCCTTTGTGTAATGAATAAAATACTCAAAGTGACGAACAGGAATTACTACAAATAACTGCACAAACATAAGGGCACTTTTTGTTCTTTCTGACATCCTTTAAAAGTAAATTTTTAGTACTTTTTTAAGAACTGTCATACCTCATTTACAGCTATTGATATTTGGCGATACTTGAAACCAAATGAAGTATATGGTAAAAAATAATGTAAAATAGTTATCAATACAAGATGCAAGGTTTGGCTCACACCTGTTTATAATGCATACTATTATACACATAGGAGTTGGAGCAGGCTTACCTGGCAGAAAGGTGCATCCTGTCAAATTACCTGCCAAATGTTCTTAAAAAATGGATGACTTTTATTCAATCCATTCTACAGTGCACATAAGCTACACCACAGAGTATACCAATAGAGTCTTACCTCCTTAGACTTCGATATATTAGGTTTGAAGTAGAATGAAATGGCAGCCACTTGAAACCAGAGGAAAGGAAGAGAGAAGCTCTCTCGCAGTGGGATCACATACTCCACCCGGGTTGTGTCTACCCTGGGAAATAGACAATAATCAGGCAATAAGAAACTGCATTTAAAGCCCTCTATTTTAAATGACAAAACAGCACAGCTGTCAAACAAACATAGCTGTCAGTGGGATTTAAGCCCCACACTGTGATAGAGAATCCATATCAATACCTGTTTATTTTTTTCCAAGGCTATACTTTGCAAATACAACATTCATAGATTTGTTATGTCTCACTAGTAAACATCATAACAGCACTCACCAAACCTGTTAGTTACAAGCCCATAAATAATATTGATGTCAAATACAAAATATCCAAATAGAAGTCATAGCAATGTTAAGAATGTGCTGCTGATTGGATATATAACTTATATAAACATATAAATGCAGAACACGTACAAGAGCATCTCAAGGCCTGATTGAGAGAAAGCCTTACTTTCCTTGGCTCTTTCTGCTAAAAAAAGTTGGTACAAAAAATTAAATTTTTGGAGGTCTTTCTCCTAGATATTTTATTAAAACATAACTTCCTTAGCGATATTATGGATTTTTCCACATTTTTAACACAGAGAAACCTACAGATAACAACAAAGAGTTCATATTGTGTTAACAATGAATGTTTATTTTTATATAACTTATATACCTATACATCTAGGTAGAATCACCGGCGCACTTCTGGTTAGCTGGACAGCCACCCCATATCAAAGTTTTCACCCCAACTGGGACTGGAGTCCACATGATGAGGGGCTGAGGAGTTACAAGTCAACAACTCTAACGGCTCGGCTACAGGAACCCCTATTGGCACCCTGCCTCTGCCGTTAAATAACTGTGTGCACCCAAATAATATCATAGCTAGCAACATCATTGACAGAGGTGTCAGACTGCATATCCTATATTGGTGAATTGTTTCCCAAAACCAGGAACGAGACTTACACAGAAGTTACAAAAAGCTCTGATTATATGGCATAATGACATTGTAAGGAAATCTCTGATAAAGAGTTCTTATTGACTCAAAACATGATGTGTTAAACTCTTAAATAATTAATTGATAAGATATTCAAGGCTTGAATACATAATATTGATATGCACTGAAAAATCAGTGATTCAGTGTATGTGATTAGAGTGAACATCAATATGTCAATGATGCAAAACAAGGTGTTCCGATCTCTGACCTGTATTTGTCTATTTGTAATTAACAATGACCTTGACCTTGATCCTAGTTGTTGTGTTTGTACGTCATACATAAACACAATGATATATAAAACACACTGGATAGTTTATACCTTTAATTGCTACAACTATGAGGACTAAACATATACGAAGATGGAGTAAGACTAACTGCTATCAAAGAGGCATGCATGTACAGGTAACGGTAGGCGGGGCTTATCAGCATGTGAGAGTGCCTTATCTATAAATGCTAAACACTAGTGACCTGAAAATCAATCTCATCCTTCCTCTTTATGAAAGGTATGTACCTACTAAATGTGATCATCATACCACAATTGCTGAAGTTAATAGGCAAAAATGAAAAATATATTTAGAAACAGTGAACGTGACACAAAATTCTAAAAATATGATACAAGTTCTGTGAAGGTTTGGTCAAATTATAATATTTCAACTTTTTTTAGTTGTTTTTAGTAAAAGTGACCCTAATGATTTGTAAATCAATCCTCATCTTCATCTTTTGAGAAGGATACATGGGTAATGCCCACCAAATTTGATTATCACACATCAATCCTAAAGGAAGTTTTTTGACTGACACCAACAGTCTGTTTTTTAGTAAAATTGTCCTTGACTCTATCTCAAATCCAGGTAATCAGAATGTGGAAAAAGTCCTGTGACAGATTCTAAATGCAGGGGGATTTGCGCTCTGAGGAAAAGTTTTACATCCACGTCTGCCGAAATTTGCCAATCTAATGACAAGCTTTGACCCTTTGAAAACATGTCTTAAAAACACACATTATCATAACAATAAACACTAAGAATGATCCTGATATACAGCTTATAGAACACACCAAAAGAGCAAAGTAAAGCATTTTTTTCAAATAAAAAACAAAGTTCATGAGAATACATACTTGTTGAAGATGTAGAGAGAGGCCGTTAGGGATCCGGCAAGCCAGGAGCCACTTAACATCCATGAGATGACAAACAGGGAACATACCAGCAGGCCATGTAGCACGAACACTGAGTTGATGTAGAAAAATATAGGCTCAAACACAGTCTGGAAAGAGAAAAAATATTTTTTTAGATGAATTAAAAATAAATTTAAAATGCTGCACATTTGCTTGAAAGAAAAATTTAAAAAAGTGTTTAAAAATAAATTTATATTAAAAAAATAAACCTATCAGAAAAATAATAAAAAAACTTGTTTTTCTTTTAAACAGATATTGCAACTTGCTTTTCCATAGATACACGGCAGGCAAAAAATCAAGTGAAATAGGATATTAATGAAAAGAAGTCAATATATTGTCTTGGCTCTAGGAATGAAAAATGAACATCACCACTTAATTACTTTTATTGAGTAAAAATTGATTCTAATAAATAAAAATCTTAAATCCACAGCCTTTCCAGCTAATCCTAAGCAGGTGGCACTATAGCAGTATCAATTAAAGGCTTGTCTTGAATGAGAATTGAATGTGAAACTGCCTAAATCATGCTTGGCAACTTAAACTGTTTTGCTCTCAGTAAATAGATACATTAAACATGAAATACACAACTTACAGACACATTGAAAATTACAAATTTTGAAACCAAAAGAAAGGAAAGTTCACTTATGAAACATTTTATTCTTTAAAATATTTAGAAAAAAGTGTAACATGTTTTCACTATTTCTTCACAATGACAACAAAAGATATAATGCAAAACAGACCGTATGAACATGTGATAAACATCAAAATTCTATTTATATGATGTAAACATATACAAACTTTAAGTGCTAAGTGTAATTCATTAGTAACTATTTAGCAGCAATCTACCATTTAATTCTTGTATGTCCTACTTCTTGTCTGTTGGATTATTATTGACATTATTGTCACTGTATTTTTCTATTTGCTAATACTGAATAATAGCCATAGTGAGGATCGTAATAATAACAATAACAGTTATAGTGTTTTGGTGTTATCGTTATTTTTTTTATATGTATTATTATTTCAATGCGAAGCTTGTATATCTAAGTTATAGGATACAAATTTAGACCAGATCATGATGTATTGATACAAATCTAGACCAGATCATGATGTATTGATACAAATCTAGACCAGATCATGATGTATTGATACAAATCTAGACCAGATCAGGATGTATTGATACAAATCTGGACCAGATCATGATGTATTGATACAAATCTGGACCAGATCATGATGTATTGATACAAATCTAGACCAGATCATGATGTATTGATACAAATCTAGACCAGATCATGATGTATTGATACAAATCTAGACCAGATCAGGATGTATTGATACAAATCTGGAGCAGATCATGATGTATTGATACAAATCTAGACCAGATCATGATGTATTGATACAAATCTAGACCAGATCAGGATGTATTGATACAAATCTGGACCAGATCATGATGTATTGATACAAATCTGGACCAGATCATGATGTATTGATACAAATCTAGACCAGATCATGATGTATTGATACAAATTTAGACCAGATCATGATGTATTGATACAAATCTAGACCAGATTATGATGTATTGATACAAATCTGGACCAGATCATGATGTATTGATACAAATCTAGACCAGATCATGATGTATTGATACAAATCTAGACCAGATCATGATGTATTGATACAAATCTAGACCAGATCATGATGTATTATTGTTGTATGTATAGTCAACTGCCTGCCATTGAAGAATCATATAATTGTTATGTGGTACATGTGGGCCAGTAGCCTAAAAGTACTGAATAAACATCTATATATCTTAACTATATAAATATATGATGAAATAGCTTGCAGCAACAGTTCACAAAATGGTATTCCACATTTGAACTGAGAAAACCATGTGACCACTTGCTTTTGAGATCACATTACATCATCATCTGGGTATAAGTTCTGATGTAGATATTTATTTTGAGGTGAAATCCCCATTTATAGGTTTGTAAAGAATGAACAAAAATAGCAATTTATTTCATGATCTGAAGCATAGTGTTATAAACAGCCTTTTAAACTAAAGTATGAGTTTATGCAGTAATAAAGCCAAAATTTTCCCAGAACATGGTTAAGATGTTTACCATGTATCAGACATAGGCAAATTGCCAGATAGCACCTTTAAAGCCAATATTGTTGCATCTCAACCCTGAATAAGTGATTTAAACCTGATCTGCTTCAGTAAATAACTGCTATACAACTTTGCTGGACTAAATGAATAATGATCTTAAGACAGACAGGGAATGAATTTGAAAAAAAACACCATTGCCTATATCTTTTACAACCAAAGCTTTAAGTCATTAAACACCATAGTGGTAAAGCTCTCTAGGCAACACTCAAGCAAAAATAGGGGTAGTTGCATGATCAATTGGGGCATGGTCAGGATAATGTGATGGGATGTGGTATCATGCAAGGTGTTTTGGCAAGACATTTGAAGTGCAGGCACCACTGTATGTGCCTCAAGAGAACATAGTCTCCAGATAACATACAGATTATTGATGGGACAACAAACGAAACAAACAAACAAGACCTAAGAATATTTTAGAATGAAGAAAGCAACCGGTCAATGCTCCAGAGACATGTTTCATAGACAGCAGCATGTTTGGCATTTAGGCAATTCAACTGTGTCAAACACAGCCAGTCAGTGTGACTGACAAACTTCTGAACTGAAGCGCAAGTCAAAAATATTTAAAAAAACAGACTGTCTGTGCTGTGAAAGGAGAAATTTAGACAAATTTGGGGCATGAAACTCTAAACCTTTTTTTATTAAACAATGATCAGGTAAGGGCAAAAAGTGTGGCTACAAGGCATTCAAGAAGGAACAGATTAAATTTGACCCTTTCTTAGCCTTGGCAAAGAGATGAATCAAGAAAATTTCAAGGCTGCAAGGACATTTACGATTTTTATTAATTACATCTGGCATGATAAAGCCTTGGCAAATAAATATTAAGATCTGTTAGCACCAACTGAGAACAGTCTAACAAAGATCTACACTTTTTTCAGCAGTTCCTAGCAATAAGTCTTTATCCAGTTAATTTGTATGGATTTGTTCATGAATTTCACAGAATTGTTTTGTGACTGATAAACATAGCCAGTTATAGGCTACAATTTGTCTGGATGAAGTGTTATCATTACCAGTTACAAGGACACTCCAGTATTACCAGGGACATTACCAGGGCCACTCCAGTATTACTAGGGACACTCCAGTATTACCAGGGACATGCCAGTATTACAAGGACACTCCAGTATTACCTGGGACATTACCAGGGACACTCCAGTATTACCGGGGACACTCCAGTATTACCAGGGACATTACCAGGGCCACTCCAGTATTACTAGGGACACTCCAGTATTACCAGGGACATAACCAGGGCCACTCCAGTATTACTAGGGACACTCCAGTATTACCAGGGACATGCCAGTATTACAAGGACACTCCAGTATTACCTGGGACATTACCAGGGACACTCCAGTATTACCGGGGACACTCCAGTATTACCAGGGACACTCCAGTATAACCAGGGACACTCCAGTATTACCAGGGACACTCCAGTATTACCAGGGACACTCCAGTATTACCAGGACATTCAAGTATTACCAGGGATGCTCCAGTATTACCAGGACATTCAAGTATTACCAGGGACATTACCAGGGACACTCCAGTATTACCAGGGACATAACCAGGGACACTCCAGTATTACCAGGGACACTCCATGATGGATTCTCTATATTAACTCATCAACGGACAAAGATAACTTGATCAAGATTAGGCAAATAGTGTCCAGATTAACAAGCTCCTAAACTGTCTGATTGGGATCTGCACTTTTTGGCAGCTCAAGCTCCAGTATTATGTCTCGATTTATCCGAATGTGCACAGAATTCTTAAGCAATTACTACAAAATGTCTGGACCCCAAGGTCAACAAGTATCACCTTAGCCAGGGGCACCCTGGACTGTACTATTGATATCTCATAAACAGAAAAACAGGCACTATGTTGCTTGGAAACTGCTGTCATCGACTGTGATCAGGACTCCCTAAACATTTAAATACAGGACAAATCTCCAGACAACAGACTGACTTGCTTTAGAAACTACATATAATTTCTTCCCCCTCTATTACCTTCTGAAGAAAAAAAATGTTGTTATAATAACCAGTACATGAACCTAGTGACTTTTGAATGACATCCCAGACATAAGTATTCATATTCATATTCATAAGTTATTTACATTATCATATCCTTGAGATTGAAAAAACATGTTCTACAAAACAAATATACAAAGTTTTACCTGTTTTCAACCTTGAATTAATAAACTATGTGTATTTAATGTACTCATTATCTAACTGGAAAAGATCACATACATAATCATTTAGTCTTGAATAATACAAGTGGGAATGTCCAAAAGAAGCCATATGCTGTTCCTTCAATTTAATTATTGTGCTTGTAAGATAATTCTTTATAATGTTTACAAAACTGGCTTTGTAACCTTTAGCTTAGAAGTTTGCTTTTAATACAAATATATATGTCAATTCTTTTTATTATGGTTGAATATCATTTAGATGACAGAAAACAGGAATGTCAGTAAAATTCAATTCTTGAATGTATCAAATGATTGAAACTGAACCATCTATTGTAGAGTTTGATGGTGATGTTTTTAAATATCTCATGCAGATGTTTTAAATCAGTGCCTGTGCATGAGACTTCAAAGAAATGACAGAATTTGACACAGATATTCTTTGAGCCCCAGGTGTGTCAGTATGTCATAATGGCAATGATTAAAATAATAAGGGAGAGGCATTATGACATTATATTACATACAAAATATTATAAATAGAAATGTCAAACATATGGTTTAATCAAATGCCAGAATGAATAAAAAATGTTATAAATAAATAAGTCCACGAATTAACATCCTCACATTCTGAAGATTATATTAATTACCAGAAAGAACAGTTTCTTGATAAATATGCTCATATTAGTAAAAGAAGCATTAAAAAAATGACAAAAACTTGATCTGATGTGTCAAATTATTTTAGCTGTTAATTTCTTGGAATGTATTCCTGCTAGGTAGAAATGCAGATTTTACAGCGCTTTATTTACTTACTGTTCCAAGACACTTCAATGGTGAGATATGTTTCATACATTATAATAAATTTTACTGCCTTAATATTGTCCTTGAAAAAATCACTGCCTGCTGCCTTTTTTGTTAATCTTGGAAAAAAGTCAAGACACTTGGAGCCAAATAGAAATTGAATGGTGGGCATTAAATTAGTGTCTAATGTTATTGACAAAAATAGTCACAACTGCTGATTTATGCACTAGTGCATTGTCATTCTGTCAACGAAGACCTTTCATTCCCGTAGATATTTTCAGAATAAGAGGGACCAATATGATGCACATTTTGTATTAAATGTAATTCCTCTCTCGTAAAGATGCGATAAACTTTTTACTAAACTGATGCCAGATACTTAAGCTTACCCTTCCAGTGTGTATCTCACATTGGCTTCTGAGACTTTTTTAATTACAGTAACATCTTTTTCAGTTGTTGCTGATACAGGTCAACATGAGCTTTCAAAGTTTAAAGCAGTTCATATTTTCTTTAACTCTACCTACTCATATAGGTACATCATCATAACATAGAGCACTTTTTCTATATTTTTGTGCAAATTAAGGGAATTTCAGTGTTGTAACAATACAGTTTTAAACTTGTTTGAGCAGTTTGTCCTTTGTTCACAAAACTTGTCCTCCATTTTTAATTATGTGCATTTAGTCAGTGTACTATCATGTGGTCACTTAAAACAAGGCAAAACCTGCATGAGAAAGCATACAGCTTAACCAGTGTAAGGGATTGTCTACTAAAAAACAAGAGCTCATCATTTTAATTTACGCATGCCATTATGGAATAGATTAAACAACTGTATAAAATGACTTACATACATAAATATAAGCACACAATGATTATATTAATGAAGTATTACTTCTTATAAAGAAAGGAATGACAAATGGAATTAAAAAATGCCTCTAATTAGTTATCAATTTAGAATGTCAAATTACTGTCACTAGGATATCCAAATGAAATGTCATACACATTACAACTGTCACCATTATAATATCATTTAGCAAATAAATCATGAAACAAAAGTAATCCATTTCATCAAGCAAAAAAAAAGGAGTAGTTTATACAACAATAAACCTGACAGTAAAGTTTATAACATCATTAAGAAGACAAATTATGAACCCAAAATAAGCCATCATGATTAATGTCAATTATATGGACACGATCTGTTCAATTAGCAAAAATAAAACTCAGCCACGCTGTCAGCTTTCATGAACATGGACAAATAAAAATAAAGCACCCTTTAAATAAACCAGAAACAAAAATAAGCATTCTTATAAACTCACAAAAAGAAAATATCAACAACTGCATAAAGAAATGTTAAAACATTGTTGGTGCAAAAGAAGCCAGAGATCTATTCATGATTTAAATAAGTTTGTAGTAGGTATATGTTGCCCTGTTACAAGGTATGGTTGCATCATCATTTACTGGGTGTGGTGTCATGTTGCAGCCTCCTACACAGAATTCTTCTTTGTGACTGTCATGTACTACAGGCTTTAGTCATGAATGTCAATATCCCTGATACAACAAAGAAAACAAGCATTTGATAGTATTGCGGGCAATACAGGGGCAATACAGTAGTCCCCTACCGGTCCCTCAAAAAGTTCTTTAATTATCATACGCTCCTGTTTATTGCCATTTATAATTAATTTGAGGTGCCCAATTTACAAAATATTAAAGCTATACAGGCATAGAAAATATCAAATTCATCACAGCTATCTTACCTGATTCAGTTTCGTTGTTTAACAGCATATTCACATACCAAGTTCCATCAATGTAGCTTAAACATTTATTTAAGAAATCACTTGATCCAGATTTTTGGTTGGACAAATGGACAGACAGACAGGGCAAATCTATAGTCTCCTCTCACCCAAACAGTAGTTGGGGTTCACATCATTTTTTTTAATTCACCTGGCCTAAATAATTGTTAACTTATCATGACATTTATTTTTGGCCTTTATTTAAGGCATGAGCACCTTAATGCACTATCATTTTATTAAAATGTTGTGCGCGACACGTCATCTCAATATGGTGATCATTTCTGTGAAATAGTTGTAAAATCTGACTTCAAATAACAAAGTTATGGGCCGGACACGATTTTGTTGCAAGGTCATGCTGTGACCTTGACCTTCAAGGTATCGAGCCAAATGTTGTTCGCAACACATCATCTCAATATGGTGATCATTTCTGTGAAATAGTTGTAAAATCTGACTTCAAATAACAAAGTTATGGGGCGGACACGATTTTGCTGCAAGGTCATGCTGTGACCTTGACCTTCAAGGTGTCGACCCAAATGTTGTTCGCGATACGTTATCTCAATATGGTGATCATTTCTGTGAAATAGTTTTTAAATCCGAATTCAAATTACAAAGTTATGTAATGAACTGACAGTGTAACAGAGTACCTGTGACAAAGGCAGATGTAATGAACTGACAGTGTAACAGAGTACCTGTGACAAAGGTAGATGTAATAAACTGACAGTGTAACTGAGTACCTGTGACAAAGGTAGATGTAATGAACTGACAGTGTAACAGAGTACCTGTGACAAAGGTAGATGTAATGAACTGACAGTGTAACAGAGTGCCTGTGACAAAGGTAGATGCAATGAACTGACAGTGTAACTGAGTACCTGTGACAAAGGTAGATGTAATAAACTGACAGTGTAACTGAGTACCTGTGACAAAGGTAGATGTAATGAACTGACAGTGTAACAGAGTACCTGTGACAAAGGTAGATGTAATGAACTGACAGTGTAACAGAGTACCTGTGACAAAGGTAGATATAATGAACTGACAATGTAACAGATTACCTGTGACAAAGGTAGATGTAATGAACTGACAGTGTAACAGAGTACCTGTGACAAAGGTAGATGTAATGAACTGACAGTGTAACAGAGTACCTGTGACAAAGGTAGACAAAATGAACTGACAGTGTAACAGAGTACCTGTGACAAAGGTAGACATAATGAACTTACAGTGTAACAGAGTACCTGTGACAAAGGTAGGCAAAATGAACTGACAGTGTAACAGAGTACCTGTGACAAAGGTAGACGAAATGAACTGACAGTGGTTTTTTGTTTTTAACACTTAGTTGATCAGACTGCTTCTTCTTGGTTTTTGTCTTTAACACTTAGTTGATCAGACTGCTTCTTCTTGGTTTTTGTCTTTAACACTTAGTTGATCAGACTGCTTCTTCTTGGTTTTTGTCTATAACACTTAGTTGATCAGACTGCTTCTTCTTGGTTTTTGTCTTTAACACTTAGTTGATCAGACTGCTTCTTCTTGGTTTGTGTCTTTAACTGTTAATTGATCTGATTGCTTCTGCTTGGTTTTTTACTATAACTCTTAGCCTGTTTACCATTCATGGATCTGGTATAGGCAAACAGTGTAGATCCAGATTAGCCTGCTCCTCACTTGTTGCTTAGCCTATAGCAATATGTCCTATAACCTTTGGATGATGTTGTAAGCAAATAACTTCAAGTTGGTATTGTAAATGTTTGAATGTACCATAAGGCATAATTATTACCAGGAAAAAATATGACTTAATCCTGTACTGTAACACTTGTCATTGCAAACCTCCTCTAAAGCTTTGGAGCAAAACTTTGGCATTTGTCTTTAATTAAACACTTAGCACAATGTCAATTGTGGTGCTGGATGTTTAAGGCAATACAGGGTAAAACTTATTCCTAACCATGCTAGATTTCATCATTTCAATAACACATACCAATTCTATTGTCACCGGCCGACATCTGTTTACATGCAATGATTATCAGACTTATTGCTAGAGATATAGCTGCAAATAGTTCTTGATCCTGAAGATCTTGCAGAAGCTCCCACTGACAGCTCCCAGAGAGACATGGCTTGTCTGGATCTATGCTATCTGCCGAATCCAATTCAAGGCAGGCTAAAAGTTTACGACAGTATAACAAAGACACGCACTTGTCAATATTTCCTTGCCAGGGAATATCAGCAGATTTTAGTCATTAATTGAATATTTAATTGACTAAACCAGTCATTAATGCAAATCTTCTTTGGGGTTTCTCTATATAGCTACTTTATCTGGCAATTTAAAAGTGCATTGTAAAATAAAGTCTTCAAAGATATGGATTAGAATATATAAACAAGATATCTGGTTTTGAAATCTAAAAAACAAATATTTAAATCGTAGAATTCTGACTGCTAAATTAAAAGTTTGTTTAGCTTGCATAACCCAATTAAAACTACTACTGTAAGACAAGGGCTAAACAATAGCCTTTATTAGCAATAGCTATTATACAAATTGAACTTTATCATACAGAAAAAGCCATGTTCACAAACAAGCTGGCTGTTGTGTTAAAAAACAAACTGTAAACATTCCTCATAAATAAAGCAATGTTCATCAGCCAGTAATGAAAAAAGAAGGTGCACAGGTTGCCATGGAACTAACAAAGAACATAGGCATACATGGTCTGTGGGCTTCTGTAGTTTAGTGGTTAAGATGGACTCCAGATCGGAAGATACAAGGTACAAACCATGAAACTGAGCATGCGAAGTCCATAAGCAGGACATTTTGCTGCACTGAGCTCCAGGTACTCAGTATCTGAGTAATGGTTCTACCCAGGAAGTGGGCAGTCAAGAGTGGTTAAAATAAGTTTAAAATATCCTCATCAACTATTATTAATAAATATTTTTTACAATAACAAGAAACAAGTCATTAATGCTGCTAAACAAGCTTTTCAACTACTTGACTATTGTAGTCTCTGTCAATATATCAAAGTTTAATCATGTATCGCTGTGCACAACAACCTGGGTTCAAATTCAACAAAAAACAAGCGTTTTTTTATCATCGGCTTTTATAGACTTTTTAAATTCAACTTTTGAAAAGTCAAAAAGTATTCCAAGCTTGAAGTGATTTTTTTTTTAGAAATGAAACTTAAAAAAAGGTTTGCCTAAAAGTTTTATGCTGACCCGAGGGACATGACAAAAGCTCAAGGTTTTGTCTTTGAAAAGTGACAGTTTAAAAGTTTTCTTTTTCCATTTTCCATTATCTATACACTTAATTTTATCCTAATCTTGACAAAAGACATTGAAGAGAAACAGTCCATTTAATGTCTGTCCTGTTAAAAGTACTCCTTTCAAATAACTTGGTTTTTAATCTATTTTGTGTTACAGTGACCTTGACCTGATTTACCTCAAAAGCATTCATAAGCTTCCTCTTGTTTTTGGAAGCTTTAAATCAAATGTAGTAAAGAAGTACAGTACACTTAACAAATAATCAGGTTTTCATGCACAATGTGGTAAAATATTTCTGTGAAGTTCTTATATAAACTTACATAAAATTGTAGAAGAAGACCAGACAGAATTATGTTGATAGATGAAAAAAACGACCTCACAGAAAAAGGTCAGAAAGACCAGACAGACTGAGGTCTTAATAAAATCACAGCAAGCACTGTAGAAAAGTAGTCACATTTCAGACACTGACAATCAGTCGCAATTCAGTAATATACTTTTGTGTAAAATGAAGCAACCTTATTCAAATTATTAAAATCTACTTTTAATGTAGGGGACATAAAGCAGAAGGTAAAGTGTCAATAACCCAGATGGTTGACCATTCAAAATTGACTACCGGCATCTGTGGTATGGTGGTTTGATTAAGAAGTATATGCAATAAGCTTTACAAAATGACTAAACAAGACATTTGCTTATGAATGTTCATTTAGTAAAATTCTCTTAAATTAGTCATCACATGCAATATAAAGATAAAGCACAAAATACCACGTAAAAAGAATCAAATAATGAAGGAGAAGGATGAAAGAAAGCAGAAAATGTCAGAATGCCATTCAAAAAGTGATACATTATATCAGACATGTAATTACATGCCATCTTCAAGCCAGTGAATAGGTGAATGTACAAAATCTACGTAGGAGTATCTTTGATCTGTTTTGTCTTATTTAATAAAATCTGGTCTTCCTTATTTCCAATTTGTCTGTAAATGATGTGGTGACAATGCCATGTTGTGACTCAACTCTGCTCAGTGCATGCACATTGTGTTCATGCAATAATAGAAACCATGGATTATAAAATGAAAAACAACACAAACTTTTTTTCAATGGCAACATAAATCTACTGAATCCCTGAATGTTGAGTGCAATGACACATTGTGTTTGTGTGATAAGAGAAACCATGGATTATAAAATGAATAAAACTTGGGGCTCACTTGAATTCAAGTGCAATACAAATCTATTGAGACCTTGAATGTTGAGTGCAATGACACATTGTGTTTGTGTAATATCTGGTAAGTGAATGCTTGTATTTTAAAATGAATAAAATTTTGGGTCTAACATGTATTGTGCAATAGAAATCTACTTAATTCCTGCAAAACTCAGGGCAACTATACAATTACCGGTAATTTAGCATGCAGATAGGTAAATAAATGGAAAGATTTTTGTAAAAACATGGCCTACTTTTGGAATTTGGAAGTTACATAGATTTAATTGTAGTAATAGGTAAATGGCATTTTTCTGACTCTTTAAAATTACTGGGTTTTTTTGTTGTTGTTTGTTGTTCTTGTTTTTCATTGAGTTTTTTAATAATCAATCAAGATATGGGCAAAAGTACACAGAAGAAACAATGGTTTCAAAATCACAAAAAACAAACCTTAAAGTTTGAAGGGCTAACAAAATGGAGTTTTAAACTCGGGAAATGGCATTTGCAATATAAAGCAATGTAGAATGAAGATTTATCACCTTTCTTCTTTATAAACTGAGAGCTAACCATCATTCCATATAAAGCTTCTAAGAAATTAAAAAAACTGAAGCAATTATTTACTGCAGATTCCAAATGCTGGAGAATGCTCTTTGTAATAACAGCACGCATTGTCATGGCTCTCAATTACATATTCACTTCACATATTCTACTGTTATAAATCATGAATACTGCAGCCCCAGAAGACATTTCACTCTGTACAACAAAGCAGTTACATGATATTTACATTAATGTTTAAGAGACCTTTCAGATTTATCAGAATTTTTTTTAATTTGACAATGCTTTTGAAGGAAATAATTCACAATTTTGTATAAATCAATGTTAAACACAGTAGAAGTAGAGAAGACTTTTCCATTAAGGCCTAATACTTTTTTGTGAGAAATACATTAGCTTCAGAAGAGAAAACAACACAACTGAATAATGGTGAAAACAGTCAAAGATGTAATATACTTGAGTGAAGAAATAATTGCCTCAAACAGTCATTATGGGATATTTTCTATCTCAACATTTTCTCCGAGACTTTGGATGACTAATTAATTATTTATTTATTTGGGTTTTACGGCATACCTACACTTAACAGGTCATATGGTGCCGAATACAAAGAAGTTAAATGCCAATAAAGAATAATCAGTTTAAAACTTAACTATGTAAGTAAAATACAGACAAATACAAAAATGTATCAGGCTATAATTGAAAATAGGTTAATATATTAAACGGTTTAAAAATGTATAACGGTTGGTAAATTAACAGTTTAAAAATTTAAAACTTACTAAGAATACTAATCTCGTTCAAGAAGCAAACAAGTTGAGAATCCGACACTGTCCTAAACAGTTTGTACATGTTATTGACATTAAAATACTTTGACCAAATGTGGTCTGTGTTGATACACTGTAATAAAAATATGGTTATCTGTCAGTGGTTCCTGGCAAGGAACACATACAGGTTGAACTTCTCTTTTTAAAAGATATGAATGAGTTAATCTGGTACGTCCAATGTGACAGCGGGTATGAGCTACGTCTTCCCGTCTACTTTCTCTGCAAGTAGAGACATTGGCACTGATGTTAGGTTTAATTGCGTGTAATTTGTAATCAACAGTATTGTCCCAACTTGTTTGCCATTTGGTTAAAATATATCGGTTAATAAGTGATTTAAAATCAGTGTGTGGTATGCAAAGATCTGTCTCAGTGAGGGTTGAGGCAGATTTTGAACTCTTGTCTGCATAATCATTTCCTCGGATGCCTACATGACTAGGAAGCCAACAGAAGGAGATTTCATTAGCGTCATATAAACTTTGAAGTTTGACAAGAACAGTGTGAACATGTGGATTTGAATAATTTAGTGAATCTATGCTCAACCTAAATACAAACAGAAATACAAGCCTTTATGGGTTTTTTTGTAATACCTCAAGACTGCCTTAAGCCTTTAACAAGAGAGCTTACTCTCCTATGTAGTCTAAATAGGCAAATGCACTCAACAGATAAAGACGAATGTATTATTTAGAGTGCAATCCCATGAGACTCAACCCACCAATCAGAAACAGTCTTTCATGCTGCAATGACCAATCACAGACCATGTTAAAATCCCGTAAATAAAGCTTAGGAACAAATAAAACGTTTGTCTTAATTTAAACAATCTACAAAATGTCAATCAAGAACAATACAACACTGGAACACTTCCCTGAGTGACACTAACCACCTTCTTCACTAGAGAGTATGAGCAAATTAGGTTCAACAAGACTTTTCATTGAACATTATGAAGCCTCCTCTCTGGCAAGAAACTGCTTTGCCAGAGTAACTGTAATATATTCAATAAATTTATCACATAATCTGCAAGCATATGCTATCTATCTTTTATATAAAAGGCTTTTAAGAACTCTGTTAAAAGAAGAAAAAGACAGGTTAATGTGTTTTTATAAAATTCACTTTCCAATGGCATAAAATTACAGATGCCCTATACCAATACAAGCAATTTATATAAAGTAATAAATTATAGAAGCAGCAGTACTACATGTAGATGACTAACATGTTTTGTTCATGCACAATCGAACCCATGCGATGAAAGCTAAGCAGTTTTCTTATGTTAAAACTAACAATAAATTTACTAGTTCAAAGACAGGGAGAATACTGCACATGGTATGGCAAATTGATATTTTATAGCAGTAACATTAATGTACTGTGAGTCACTTTAAACTGACATTTGTATCTGAAAAAAGTTCAATTTAACAATATTTATACATCAGTTTCCAAATGTTATTTAAATCAATGAAATATCTTTGAAGGAGAATTAGACTGTCTCCTTTATGTCTTGTGGTAATAGCTTTAGGATCTATGTAGAAAAGGAGCTGGTAGACTGGTAGACAGCAAGGAGTTATAATGTAACATTCACTTATGTGCAAAATTGATAAAATCTGAAAAGATCTTATTATTGTGTCATAGGAGTATCTGTATGCCATATCTCTGTCCTGAAAGGCCTATACAACATATTAACAGTACATACAAAAGGAAAGTGCTTTTGACATGTGGAGACAAAATCCTTTCCATGGGGATTAACTCATTCTAACCGAAGCACTAAATGAGGGCACTGGCCTATGGAAAGTACAAACCTATGCACTTAGCGCGATTCAACAAAGAAGCCTTCAATGCTGGAATAAACTGTTAGTAAAGGCATACAAAATCGACCAATCAGACAGAGGCCAGTCTTGCTGTAATAAGCTTGCGGTAACAAAGACGAATGAATTCAAGCCCTATAAACTATGCCGCATTTATAACAGCATTAGAAAAATATGCATAATTTGAAATAGACCTTATTAAATTGCTTCTCAAAAGGCAAACAAAGACTGCAGGGTTACTTGGCATAATCTGCAGTGATAAATGAAGAAGACAGCAGTTTCTGAATACAAAAGTGTTGTTATATATTTGCAATTTTCCTGTCAAGATAGATTTACCAATATAAAGTGGATGTAATAGATTTCAAGTGGCAGGAACATTTTCTACATCATGGGGGTTCAATACAAGATGTCTACGGACGCGTTAAAGAGATACTTCAAACTTACCAGGGAAGATTGCCATTGGATACAGTTGGAGGAATATATAACTTTCCTGATTTCAAATAAATAAAAGAAATATACCATTATTGGGTATATGGTGCTTTTTTTCTCACAACTTTATTGAAAAAAGTGGTTGATTCTGAAGAAATTAAGAACAAGAGAAGACTGCTGCAGACGTCTCAGAGGTCAAATTGAAGACACTTTAGTAAAGTACAAAATGGCTAAATTCAATAGAAGACAAATGTGATGAGAATTTTGTCTCTCAATTCTTGGCAAGAGAGGTTTGAATGACAAATACAGCACTAATGTGAAAGGTTTTGGTGACACGGAGACAAAATTGTTATGACCAAACAGAGACAGTGTATTATGCTGCGAGAATCAGAGAAAGTGCATTAACAGTAATAAGTGGTAGAATCCCAGAGAAGATATCGAGGAAACTGCAATGTCTGTTTTTAATTAAATATTCAGCAGACTGTCAAGTAATGCACTGATTCCTACGTATTTGTGTGACAATAGGCACTTCCTCAGAATGGATTGTAGCCATGCCCAATTTAGCAACAGGTCTTCACTGTAATTTGGCACACAATGACCAAAAAAGCCTCGCTCACACTGAAATGTATGCAAGTTATGCATATATTGGGATTTTTTTTTCTTTTACTTCTTAAACTTGTCCAATCAAATTGACATACAAATAGAATACAGGATATATTTTTGCATTATAATATAGTGGATAAGTGATAAAAATCTGATTCTTTCTTGATACTAAACTTTTTGGTTTTTATTTGAAAGAATGCTTCAGACTTTAGTGGAAATAGTTGTAAAAATTGAATAAAATACTGGCAAATTTTCAATCACACAACAAACAATAGGGTCATAATGACCGTATATTGTTAACCACAGTGCAGTAGTTAGCAAGGAATAACAATACTGTATAAACAGACTAGAGTAATTGTACACAAACAACATTTGGACAATCAGTTTCAATGTTTTTACTACATATAAGGAAAACTATTGCTTCTAAACAAATTAAAATTGCTTCTAGACAAATGAAAGTTCTTGAGCACTCCTGATAAAGAGCCACCAGATAAAAAATTTAGACTCCAGCTAACGTACTTTCTTAAAAGAAGATTTTCAAAGTTTAACTATATAGCCATATATAGAAAATGGCCAAGCCCCTGTTGGCAATGTTTTTGAAAGATTTTTTTAACTTTATTGTTAAAGGTCCACCCTAAGAACATGTATACCAAAAATCAAGGCTCTAGCTCTTGTACTGTTGGAGAAAGAAGATTTTCAAAGTTTTCCAATACAGCCATATGAGTAAAATAACCATGTTTTTGATGGATCAGATTTTTTTTTTGACAATCCTGATACAAGGCCTATCCAGAGAACATGTATACCAAATATAGAGGCTCTAGCTGTTAGTAATTTTCAACAATTACATTTACAAATTTTCCTACATAGCCACATACAGAAAATGACCATGCCCTTGGCAGCCTTGTTTTTTGAACATAATGTTTGAACATTTTTATGCTGTTTAAAGAATGCTGACAGGTGACACTGGTCTGTGGGCCATCAGAATAGCTCACCCTGAACTTAGTCTCAGGTAAGCTTAAAATGCTCTTCATGTTTTTTCAATATCAGTGCTATGAATGTTTGGGATAAAACAGTTGGTGTCACTTGTGTCAAATGTCACATTTTTCTGCATAAAAAGATTCATAATGTTATCATATGTTGGTGTATCATATTGTCTTAAAGGTAATTTTGTGTATGATTTGCTATTTATTTTACGAAGAGTAATTTCAGCATAGAAAATGGGGGGCTTTACTTTTTTTAACAATTTTTTTCTCAAAATATGACTTCCATCTAAAATTTATTTTATTATATTTCTGATTTTTCATACAAATGTAACAATTGCTTAGAGTGTTTATACATGTATGTCTCCTTTCTTGATAACTCAATCAACATGAGCAAATTTAAATGGATGTTTAAAAAGTTTATTGATCAGCAACAGGGTCATAAAACTGCTATCCCCATGTTTATGCACATTGTGTATAATTTAATCTATGTGTAGGAGCTAGTCATGTGTAAGATGTGTTATTTCACGTGTAGGAAATTGTACAGAAGAAAGATATGCCATAAGGTTCCAACAATGAAAACAAGACCAATATCATATAATGCACATGTTCACTCAGTAGGTAATTTATTTATTATCTACATTAAATATGAACTGGCCAGAAAACAGTTAGCATGCATCCTCTATATGTAATGGAGCAAAAATAACCAACTTTATCAGAAAAATGTCCATTTCGAGCATTACCTTTACTTGAAAAGCAACAATATCAGTACATTTACTGTGTATCAAATGAAAAAATCTACGTACAATATACAATTAACAAATATAATAATTAACTCAATTACATAGAATTATTGAAGATCAAAGCATTAATAGTTTCAAAATATACATTTTGAATATCAAATTATAGCACTTTCTAATCTGTCCAACCTAAGGCTAGCCATCAAAAAATACATGGTGAAATCCTGTCATCTGAGTAGCTTAAAGGTCTGTCTGTCAAAGACATGAGAAAGGGTCACATAAAACCTCCTTTACCAGAGAGTTCTGGCAGGTTTTCATCAATTCTTAAACTTTAAAGTGACTTTTACAAGAACCTTTACAGCAGGCAACTATACTTATTTGTTAGGAGAAGCACCTAAAGTTTAAAATCTGACATTTTAATCATCCTCTCTAATCTTGTAAGTGCCTTTAATGATATGAGCCAGAAGATAGAGAAAACGTATATATATTGCTTCACACCATGAAATTATTCTAAAACTTGCCTTCTGATAGGCTGACACATGACCATGGGCTTAAAGGTGTTGAAAACTGGAACGTGGCCATATCTGGCTTTACACTGTGACCACCGTGGTTGGTTAATGGGTTGGGGACAGGAAATGGGGGTCGGGATGGGTCTAGTTGACTGGACACAGCCTCAGGCTGCAGTGATATCAGGAAAGGTGTGGGGATTAGCATGTTACTGACTAATGGTAGTGCAGTGGGGTGGGTCTAGCTGACTGGACACAGCCTCAGGCTGCAGTGATATCAGGAAAGGTGTGGGGATTAGCATGTTTCTGACTAATGGTAGTGCAGTGGGGTGGGTCTAGCTGACTGGACACAGACTCAGGCTGCAGTGATATCAGGAAAGGGGTGGGGATTAGCATGTTACTGACTAATGGTAGTGCAGTGGGGTGGGTCTAGCTGACTGGACACAGCCACAGACTGCAGTGGTATCAGGAAAGGGGAGGGGGAATTAGCATGTTACTGACCAATGGCAATGCAGTAAGCCCATGAGCATCATGTGTAACTAATATTTTTACAACCTCTTCCCCCTGATGACACCTGTGTGTCTAATAAACTTATTAAGTGTCAAGCTGTGATCTCACAGCTTGGTGTCATCTATGACAAGGCAGGTGGGGGTGAGGTTCTCTGAAGAAGGCCATTTTGAATGCCTTAAATTTGCATCATGCTCCTAAACTAAAATAATAATAATAATAATAATAATGATCATAATAATAATGCGTTATAATAATCAATCGGAAAATCAATATTATTTTATTAAAAAGAAACTTTTCAAATAGATGCAGTGCTGTTAGCACATCTTAATAGCAGATATTTCAGGTTCAATTCAGAATTCTATAGCTATGAATCATGGTGGCTTCAGTGCACCTTATCATGTTCATATTCGGAAATAAATTTCACAGTTTTACAGGGAACAGAAAGCAAATTTCCCATGTCATGGAAATTATGCAAAGCTGAGTAGTTACAAGATATGAATACATGGTACATCAGACTTGTCACGGAAGATGTTCATTTGAGAATCCTTAGGAAATATATTATTTCTAACAATTTCAGATAAATCAATAAAATACAAGGGGAAAGAGTGAATCAGTAAATGTTTTTACAAAATAATAAAGAACTTTCCAAATGTAAGGTAGAATCCTGTTGTGCTACAATACACCCAAATCATAAACTAGAACTATCGCTGAATGCGATTCATACCCCCACCAATGTCCTTGACAAAGCTGGTACAAGGGTAAGATGGGTTCTGCACATTGCCCAGTTGAGGTGAACATTTGAGTCAAGTTTGAAGAAAATCCTTACATTAGTATAGAATTTATAGAGTGGACCTGACATATTGTCTAGTATTGATTGTAAGTAAATTAAAAGACTTAAAAAGGGGCATAACTTTGTCAAAATGCAATACAGAGTTATGAAACTTGACCTGCATAGCTAACTTGTGATACGTCATATATCTTTTAAGTTTCAAGCAAATACCTGTGCTAATTTCAGAAATAATCAAATAAATGTTAAAATATAAGAACATTTTCTAAGTCAATTTTGACCTTCAAGTGTGACCTTGACCTTAAGCCGGCACAAAGGTAACATGGGTTCTGCACATAACCTTGCTGAGTTGAACATTTGAGCAAAGTTTGAAGAAAATTCTTCCATTAGTATAGGATTCATAGAGCGGACACGACATATTGTCTAATACTTGATTGTATGTAAATTTGAAGACTTAAAAGGGGCATAACTTTGTCAAAATGCAATACAGAGCTATGAAACTTGACCTGCATATCCTAATTGTGACACTTCACATTTATTTTAAGTTTCAAGCAAATACTTTTTCTAGTTTCAGAAATATTCAAATACATGTTAAAATTTAAGAATATTTTCTAAGTCAATTTTTGACCTTCAAGTGTGACCTTGACCTTAAGCCGGCAAAAGAGTAACATATGTTCTGCACATCCCCTTGTTGAGGTGAACATTTGAGCCAAGATTAAAGAAAATCTTTCAATTAGTGTAGGACTTACAGAGCGGACACGACATAATGTCTTATATTTGATTGTTTGATATTTGACCTTCAATTGAGACCTTGACCTTGAGCTGACACATGGGCAACATGGGTTCTGCACATCCCCTTGTTGAGGTGAACATTTCAGCCATGTTTGAAGAAAATCCTTCAACTGGTATAGGATTTATAGAGCGGACACGAAAATGGAGACGGACGGACCGACCGACGGACGGACAAACCTAATCCATTATAGCCCCCCCCACACCCCCCATTTTGTGGTGGGGGTATAAAAAGAGGCCGCTCAAACTTTAATGGCAAATAATTAGATTTATTTATCAGTAAATATCTTTCATTCTTTCAACAGAAATGATGTTTCAGTAACCCTTATGGTAAAGTCAATTGACCAATCAGGCAAGGTATTTCATGCAGCAAAAAATAACTTAGTTCAATTGACATATCAGAAAGGTCCTTTCAAGATCATTCACCAATCAGAGAGAGCATACCTTGAGTGGTAGAATCCTGTAGAGGATGCTGAGGAAGACCTCTTGGTATATATTCATTCTCTCCAAGACATTGATGGTGCTGGGGTGCTCAGTCAGGTTGTCATGGGTCAACTCATACAGACCTGCAAGTATATAAGAAAGTATTGATGTTTTTTATGAAATTGTTTTTCACAGGTATTTATGGTAACTGTATTCTAGCTATGTTTGATTGTTTAATGCAATACTAGTGATTTATTGCATAATTTACTGTAATAATTAAAATATGAAGCTATGTTTGAGTTTTGAAGACTGAAAAGCTATTTTTATTAACTGTTGGGTTTGCTCTGATTCGTATTATATACAAGTGTTTTTATTTAACTGTTATTTTCAATAATATTGAGTAAATTTGTATGATTTTGTGTCCATAATAATTTATTTTAATTAAAATAATATCATGCAATTGTTTTAAAACAAGATGGGTGATGTGTGTTATTTTAATAACAATTATTTGGTTATCACAAGTCTATGCTTGAGTTCCACATCAAGAAACCTGCTTTGTTTGTATGCATATTGGAAAATAATTATGAAAAATTGATTTCTAACTCAATTTGTGTTAGCTTTCCATATCTGAAATTTTACTAGCCATAAAACACATAGAACTAAGGAATAAACTAATGTAGATAACAATTGTTGCATTTTGTCCAGAGAAAACAAAATAATTATTATTTTGATTACAAACTATATAAAGCTAATAAAAAGATTGGTAATAGTTGTGAAATTGCCAACATTCTATTACTTTTAAGATAGTGTGCACAAACCGTTCTACATTCACATATTTAAAAAAAAAATGAGACAAATTGTTTCTTGGTTAAACTTAATGCAAGAAATCTAAAACTCTATAAACTGTCAAGTATTTTAACTTTTAATAAACAATTTAATTTACATTAAATCTTGAAGAAGAAACATGTCAAAACCAATTTTGTGTGTCTCAACCAAAAATTAAAACATTGTGAGATATAGACCATAAATAAAAATGGTGAGAAACTGTTTTGAAACTGATTTACGTGGATTTAAAAGGGAAAGACAGATTGCATGACCTTGACATTTCCTGATTAACATTAACAAAAACACTTATGCCAGAGATTGCATCTCTCACAGTATTAACAAAGTCAACAACTTTTTATTGCATAATTTTTAGAAATGAACTTTGCATCTAATTTCATTTTTGTAAATGGTAATTCTGCAATCAGTGAGAAAATACTTTTTAGCCCTTATTTTGCTACATTTATACATAAGCTTTCTTTTGCAAGCAAACTACATGTCCTATCAGAGGCTTATAGTTAGACAGCTAGAGAGGCAGCAGCAAATAGTGCAGACATTTTCAGACAGCTCCAAGCAGGAGCCTGCTGATCTGGATCTACCCTATTTGCCTAAGTTGTATTAGTTTATATTTAGCAGGTTAAGAGTTAAGATTTATTTTACAATAAACAGACATGCACTTAAAATTCTGTTTTAAATGTCAGTTTGTGATGTTTTACTTTTAGCCTCCTGAGCACATACTGATAAATCTTGTCCAACTAGTGTCAACCAAGATCCGTGAGCTACTGCTGGGAGCTGTCTGATCAGGCCCTACTTTATTTGTTGCTGAGTCTAGGCATTTGGATGTAGAAAGATTGCAGTGAACAAGTATGTGTTGTTTCCAAACTGTATCCAAGCATGATAAGGGTAGCAACCAATTAAATGAATGTGACACAACATACAACACAGACTAAAATCTTCACAATTTCCCTTGTCTGTCTCCATTAACATGTTTTGAACATGTGATAATGGTGATGGCTACTTTCATGTAAGAACATAAATATCTGTTTTACACCAATTTTGTCAATTTTCAAATAATTGCAATGCATGTGCAGAAAGACAACATGTAGAAAGCTTTTATAACTAAGTTAAAAAAAACCCAGATAGCTAGCAATCTTTGCCAATTTTCAAATAACTGCTATGCATACTTAGAAAGGTAATATAAATGTATTCGTAAATAAGCTGAAATAACTACTTGTAGAAAGCAAAACAATAGATGGGTTTGAAATTTTAAACATCCCTTGCCTGTCTGAGATTTCAAAATTGGCATTCATGAAAAGGCTTGCCACCAAAATTGCATTTGACATGATATACCTGTTAAAGCTATTTCATATCTGCCTCGCCTACAGATGTCTTCCAGCAACAATATGTACCGGTAATTGATTTGGTTGAAAAGTAAGGAAAACTGTGTAAGAAAGATGTAATTTCTGTGAGTAAAATGAAGAGAAAATTACTGAACACTCAACAAGGTACACAGGTGGATCAGACCATATTAGCAATAAACAGGAAAAAAAGAGAAAATTATGAGAGAAAAATTGAGCCATATGAAAAGGCTGTGCTGTTATGGAAACAGAAATATTTGAAAAATGATGGGAGAGGGATCTAATTACATCTTAAGTAAGCTTTCAAAATTAATTGTACAAAAATGAAAATCTACAAAACTAATATCAAAATGTCATAAGTCAAACATTTTTTGTTAAGTACAAGGTTCAATTCCTAACTATAAGTACAGCTGCAGTTTATCTCATATACAGACAGATGGACCTACCAACAGACCAAATGTCATGACTCAATAAAGCCTCTAGTAGTTGTATCTAGAGGTACAAAAATAAAATCCACAACAAAAATTTAAAATATCTTTATCTAAGAAAAACATTCTAAAAATTGCATATAAATATTAAATGAAGAGCTACATGCTTTTAAATTCTTTTAATCTTTAGTATGCTGCCTACACACAAAACAACAGCATTGGAGTGCTACGCTATGCCAGACTGGTCCTAAAACATAGATACATTGTGTGTATGATGTCCATAGATCATGCACCAGTCTACAGATATCAGGAACCCAGTCTAGACATGCAATCTTGATCAGTGGTCACATGCATTTCAGAAAAGACTAGCCTAAGCCACCATTTAGCAAAATCTCAGACAAGATTTAAACAGAATTATGTTAATTTTCTATTTTGTTATTTTCATCAACTTTTCAAATCTTTATACAATCACAGTTTAATTTTAACAATAAAGCCAGTAAAAATATACTTCAACAAATGAATAATTCTTCCTTGAGTTTGTCTTTGTATCAAAATAATAATGAATTATTTGGTTTGGTTTCTGACATTGCATGATATTAAAAGATGATGACGTGTACCAGACACAAAAATGTGTCACACAGTCTGAATATGTTCAACTGACTGATGTGGATCAACACCTTCCATCTGCTCATGTCTGAATGAACTGTACTTAGCAGGTAAAGAGTTACTAAGAGTTCACCAAGAGATATAAAAGATGCAATTACCATCTTCTGGGTGCTTTGTTGAGTTGAAGAAAGCACATTTACCACCTGCTGGGTGTTTACCTTGAGTTATAGAAGGCACAATAACCACCTGCTGGGTGTTTACCTTGAGTTATAGGAGACATAATAACCACCTGTTGGGTGTTTACCTTGAGTTATAGAAGGCACAATAACCACCTGCTGGGTGTTTACATTGAGTTATAGAAGGCACAATAACCACCTGCTGGGTGTTTACCTTGAGTTATAGAAGGCACAATAACCACCTGCTGGGTGTTTACCTTGAGTTATAGGAGGCACAATAACCAACTGCTGGGTGTTAAGCCTGAGTTATAGAAGGCACAATAACTGCCTGCTGGGTGTTTACCTTGAGTTATAAAAGGCACAATAACCACCTGCTGGGTGTTAAGTTTGAGTTATAAGAGACACAATAGCCACCTGCTGGGTGTTTACCTTGAGTTATAAGAGGCACAATAACCACCTGCTGGGTGTTAAGCTTGAGTTATAGGAGGCACAATAACCGCCTGCTGGGTGTTTACATTGAGTTATAGAAGGCACAATAACCACCTGCTGGGTGTTAAGCCTGAGTTATAGAAGGCACAATAACCACCTGCTGGGTGTTTACCTTGAGTTATAAGAGGCACAATAACCACCTGCTGGGTGTTAAGCCTGAGTTATAGAAGGCACAATAACCACCTGCTGGGTGTTTACATTGAGTTATAGAAGGCACAATAACCACCTGCTGGGTGTTTACCTTGAGTTATAGAAGGCACAATAACCACCTGCTGGGTGTTTACCTTGAGTTATAGGAGGCACAATAACCAACTGCTGGGTGTTAAGCCTGAGTTATAGGAGGCACAATAACTGCCTGCTGGGTGTTTACCTTGAGTTATAAGAGGCACAATAACCACCTGCTGGGTGTTAAGTTTGAGTTATAAGAGACACAATAACCACCTGCTGGGTGTTTACCTTGAGTTATAAGAGGCACAATAACCACCTGCTGGGTGTTAAGCTTGAGTTATAGGAGGCACAATAACCACCTGCTGGGTGTTTACCTCGAGTTATAGGAGGCAAAATAACCCCTTTCTGTGTGGTTACATTGAGTAATAGAATGCTCATTAACCACATGCTGGGTGTTTACCTTATGATATAGAAGGCACATTTACCACCTGAGCGAAGCTGACCTTTAGTTATAGAAGGCATATTTGCCACCTGTTGGGTGCTTACCGTGGGTTATAGAGGGCTCATTCACTATCTGCTGGGTACTTACCTTGGATTAAAGAAGGCTCATTCACCATCTGTTTGGTGTTTGCCTAAGTAATAAGGTCCATTTTCCACCTGTTGAGTGCTTACCTTGGGTTATAGAAGGCACATTTACCACCTGCTGAGTTCTTACCTTATGTTATAGAAGGCTCATTTACCATCTTTTGGATGCTTACCTTGGGTTATAGAAGGCACTTTACCACTCGCTGAGTTCTTACCTTATGTTATAGAAGGTTCATTCACCATCTTTTGGATGCTTACCCTGGCTTATAGAAGGCTCATTCACTATCTGCTGGGTGCTTACCTAAAGTTATAGAAGGCCCATTTTCCACCTGTTGAGTGCTTACCTTGTGTCATAGAAGGCCCATTTTCCACCTGTTGAGTTCCTACCTTGGGTTATAGAAGGCGCATTCACAACCTACTAGGTGCTTACCTCGAGTTATTGAAGATACATTTACCACCTGCTGGGTGCTCACCTTAGATTATAGAAGGTGTGTTCACAACCTACTTGGTGCTTAATTTTGGCTATAGAAGGTGTATTTACCACTTGCTTGGTGCTTTACCTTGGGTTATAGGAGGCTCATTCACCATCTTTTGGATGCTTACCTTTGGTCATTGAAGGCTCATTCACCATTTTTTTGATGCTTACTTGGGTTAAAGAAGGTCCATTTTGCCACCTGTTGAGTGTTTACTTTGTGTTACAGAAGGCCCATTTTCCACCTGTAGAGTTCATACCTTGAGTTATGGAAGGGGCATTTACTTTCTGCTGGGTGCTTGCCTTTGGTTATAGAAGGCGCATTCACAACCTGCTGGGTGCTTACCTTTGGTTATAGAAGGTGCATTAATCCAACTGCTGGATGCTTACCTTGAGTTATTGAAGGTGCATTTACCACCTGCTGGTTGCTTACCTTGAGTTATTGAAGATACATTTACCACCAGTCCTGCTGGGTGCTTACCTTGAGTTATTGAAGGTGCATTTACCACCTGTTGGGTGCTTACCTTGGGTTATAGAAGGTGCATTAACCATCTGCTTGTAGTAGGAATAGTAGAGACCAGATTCTGTCCTGAAGGAAATCTCCCTCTCTACCTCCTGAAAAGACAAAAATAATTTCACATAAAAGTAAATGTAGAACAAAGTGTACACTTAAGAAAAAAAAGGTTTAAAGATAACAATTATCTCCATTTTTTTTGGCAAGACTGCCAGATTTAAATCTGGGCTTGTTTTCTACTTTTAGGATATCTGTTTTTTGCAAATGCTGTCAAGTCCCCATTTTTAACAAAGTCAGTAATATAAGCATAATAAAAGTTTCAATATGCGAAACATTTACATGCATATTTTCAGGGCAAGAACAAAATTCACTTAATCATTATGCTGGCATAAAGTATTCAGGAAATCATATGCAATAAGGTTAACAAAATAGGCATTCATTGTGCTTATATATTTCTTGTATAGCTAATTAAGCCAACTGAATATCTTTTTTGTTTGCTTTACGCAGTGAAACTTCATTATCTCAGCCTCGGATAAGCGAGATTCAATGCGTATTTTAATGCAAACTCGCAGTCACGATTTCGACTACTATATTATTTAATGTTATTTTCTATTAATATGTCAATGTTCATACAATGTTATTTTTTCTTGACTAAATCTTCCTTTCTGGTACTGCTATCTATGACTCACCAGTTGATTAGCCTCTATACGACCATGAAGGTGTGAAAAAACAATTAAGGTAAATGCGAATTGTAATAGGCTTGATGAGAAATGCATGACACGAGAGGTGTAAAAAGCCATGTGAGGCAGCCTTTTGCCGTATTCAAAAGATTAGGGTAACTGTCAACAAACAAAGGATGCACATTGTACTCACTTTTATTGAGTGATATGTGTCACCTAGCAGTTACATTTATAAACCCCACAAATAAGTTGTGTAGTCATACACTCAGCACCATGTCTACTGACACACCACTACAAGCTGAACAATCCAGAGAAGGTCCCTGTATTCAACCCGGGAGAAAAAATGTATGTATTTTGCAGAGTTTTCATTGTTGCAGTGTTTTTTTATTCACATTTTTTAAACAATATACAAACATGTACGGATATATAAGTTGCTTAATATTTAAATAAATAATGAATAAATAGGCCTATATATCTATTTTTGTAATGATATATTTACCAATTACTGTATAAGTCTCTTTGTTTTAAAATAATAGAAAAAAATACTAAAAGTCTGAACAATTTATAACTCTTACCACTGATGTGTCGATGTACTTATGGCGGTCTCTTCGAAATCAATATAACAAAGCATTTTAATGGTTTTGTTACAAAGGATAGTTTTTGTTTTTGAAATAAATCACAGTCACCAATTATAATCATAATAGAGACATCCTGCTATTTTGATGAAGGAAGACCCCAACAAATGTCTTGGTAGAACCACCGGCACACTGCAGGTCAGCGGGAAGATCTTCCAACATTAAGTCCTTTGCCCTGAACAGGAATCAAACCCTAACCGTTAGAGGCTAAGCAGTCAGAGGAGTATACAAGTCCGCGACTCTACCACAACACCACAGGCACCCCTTACAAAGGATAGTGTACCTGCCTTAGTGAACTTGATTCTAATTTCTAGTACATGCACGTCAATGTCTTAAGTACCATTTCAGTATACCCAAATACTTCATTTAGTTGGTACTATAGCAAGGGTAACTCAAGTGAATTAGGATAACAAGTCATAAATGATTCATTGTTTTTGTGTACTACAATGTTCTTGCACTAAATGGTCTCCAAGATAAGGAATTTATAATTTCAGGGAAACCAAAACAAAACGAATTATTAATGGCACATGCTGTTCAATGCAATATATGTTATTATAAATCCCTTCTCATATATGACAAAAAGGATTTTAATGCTAGATGAGCATTGGCTTTTGCTTCATTTATTTCAAAATCCTTGACAATAAAGGAAAGTGTACAACAAGCTTTAGCGATCATGACTTATTTCATGTCACTTCTCCCTAAATGATAGACGGACAATGACATGCTCCCAGACAGGAAGCAAATATGGATGAAAACAGCTCCCAACCACCATTGAACAACAACTTTCCAATTATTCTACTGCACAGCCATGCTTCCAGGTAATTAGCATTTAAAATGCTTCAGCAAAATTGCTGGGAAAAATAAAGGTTTGTGAAAAAAGGTAAATTAACCCCATTGTCCCCTTGACATAAGCATAATTCAGCTATAAACCCTTACTTTGCTACAATGGCTTACAACCAATACTAGTTCTAAGAATTGGGCTTACATTTTATGCATTAAGGTAACAAGATCAATTGTTAAAAATCTTCCATCAAATAGTGTGATTTTTGATCAGACAGCTATCTGTTTACCAAATCCTGGTACAATCCATGTTAAGAAGGTAAAGGGCTTCATTGTGTAGAAACTGTCACATGCTATGCCAATGATGCTGCTGTTTTTCAAGAGCAATGTTGGTTTTATGTGCTTTTAGAAGCAATCTCTTGTTCTAAGCATAAAGGGAGATTGTACAAGTATTTGTTTTTAACAAAAAAAAGTTCTGTTTCACTCCGAGATTTATATCATTTAGAAAATAAAAATTAGAATGACACAATATCTGTAGTTTTCTTTTTTCAGCCAACTGTGATTCATTTGGCCTGTAACTTTAAGAAAAACTTATGAACTGAGTTGATTTTGTTGCTTTTATGTGATCTTTTTAGTCTCTGAAACAAAAATATACTTGACTGAAAGTAAAACTTGGTAATTTTTGTAACTGATTTAACTTATCAAGTGATTGTTTATCTTGAACCATGCTGGGGTTTTTTCTATTCATTTTTTATTCTGATAATGTTCAAATTTCTTTCCTTTTATTTCTTAAAGGTGGTATCAAATAGTCTGGTCCTTAACTCTTATCTTCAAACCAAGTATGTCACTTGTAACCTGATCAGATCCCATATGAAATATTGTTTATTGAATGTTCTACATCTATGTGAAAAGCATCAATTTCACAGAATGTCTTTAGGCAACTATAATTCATTTAATTATTTGAGAGAAAAAAAAATAGGTTCCAAACTGTCAGACCCTCCTTTAAATCAATCAAGTAAACATTGACTCAAATCTGGATAATTAATCACCTTCACTTCTATCAGAGCAGTTCAACAAAGCCTTCATGTTCCATGTGGGAATAATAACTACAAACACTCATTTTTTTCCTGATGACATTTATGGCTAGTAAAACATTTTCATGGGGACCCAAATTATCCATGAACAAACAGAATGAGTTTCTCTCCTACTGATATTTCCTAACAAGACTGATAACTACAAACACATCCATGACTCAATAAAACCACAGACGAATATTATTATTTTGTATCTTTTTCATAATGAATTACAATATGGTGAAATAAACAAAACATGTAAAGCCTATGAGAACTCACCTTGCATACCCATTATTATTATTGCTGCCCCCCTCCTCCCTCCACACCCCCCACTGTGCACACTGTCTATGTGCAATTGTTTCTGGAAAAGCGGATGATGCTGGGTTGTTATATAAACAGATGAAGTGCAGCACTTTAATGTACTAAAATTTCGATAAGTATTAAAGTTTGGTGCACATCAGGATTAAAATAAAATAGATTTACAACAGGTTAAAATCAAATTCTCTTCTATTCAATTGTTTCTATTTGGACCCCTTCCCTTGCATCAAAAGACAATTCGCACCTGCTTGGTCTGGTTTTTGCCATTATATGCCATTTTAGTTTTATTCTTATCAACAACTTTTTGTTGTAGGAACTTGCAAGAATAAAACACATCTTATCAAATTTTAATGTTTGGTGTTATGTTCTCTTATTCTCTTAGCTGGAAACAAACTACTTTGTTTTGTTAATAAAAAATGTGTTCTTGTTTACTGATTTTTTATTATTAATAACAATTTGCTGTCAATCTAGTTTACTTACAGGCACAATAGTAGTAAACCAGTAGTAATATATGTAGTAGTAAACACTAAATTTTATTAATTAACTTTTCTCCATATATCTTATTTTTATAAGATTTTATGTGTATACATATACATTTATCATAAATCATTTTAAGACATGAAATCCAAACATAAACTCTGGAATAAATTTAAGATTTTTTAAATTGATTTTGTTGCTTTTTAATCATTTTTTTAATTTAGTTCTAACTTTATTCATGTATCATTCGTGTTTAAAGGCATGCAGGACATATACCAGTTATAGGAAAGAGCAATAACTGATTCACAAAATTTAGACATACTTTAGCCAATGAGTAAGGAGAATTAGTATTTTTTCCAGTGCAAATCCTACTTCTTCTACTGAAGAGAGGCTGTTACATCACAAATCATTCAGACAGATGATGATCCAATGATAAATGGGGCTATCAAATATTAGTACTTCAAACGAAGTAAAAACTACAAATAGATTTATGACCGTAAAATGGTATACTACTGTTTATCACTTCAAACATCAGACTGCCCACCTTACTTTGACAGCATTTTTTAAATCTATTTATCAAAAAAAAGGTAAAACATACCCCTGTTGAATGTCAATATCTCAATACTTTACACTGTGACAAATGTCAATATCTCAATACTTGACACTGTGACAACATGGTAAAACATACCCCTGTTGAATGTCAATTCTCAATACTTTACCCTGTGACAACATGGTTAACATACCCCTGTTGAATGTCATATCTCAATACTTTCTGTTACAACATGTATAACATACCCCTGTGAAATGTCATATCTCAAACTTTACACTGTGTAAAAACATACCCTGTTGAATGTCAATATCTCAATACTTTACACTGTGACAACATGGTATAAACATACCCCTGTTGAATGTCAATATCTCAATACTTTACACTGTGACAACATGGTATAACATACCCCTGTTGATGTCAATATTCTAATACTTTACACTGTGCAACATGGTATAAACTACCCTGGTGAATTTCAATATCTCAATACTTTAACACTGTGACAACATGGTAAAACATACCCCTGTTGAATGTCAATATCTCAATACTTTACACTGTGACAACATGGTATAAACTACTCTTTGAATGTCATATCTCAATACTTTACACTGTGACACACATGGAAAACATACCCCTGTTGAATGTCAATATCTCAATACTTTACACTGTGACAACATGGTAAAACATACCCCTGTTGAATGTCAATATTCAATACTTTACACTGTGACAACATGGTAAAACATACCCCTGTTGAATGTCAATATCTCAATACTTACATGACACATGTTAACCCTGTGAATGTCAAATTCATGTACACTGGACAACAGTAACATACCCCTGTTGAATGTCAATATCTCAATACTTTACACTGGACAACTGAAAACATACCCTGTTGAATGTCAAGTCTCAATACTTACATACCTACCCCTGTTGAATGTCAATATCTCAATACTTTACACTGTGACAACATGGTATAAACATACCCCTGTTGAATGTCAATATCTCAATACTTACACTGTGACAACATGGTAAAACATACCCCTGTTGAATGTCAATATCTCAATACTTTACACTGTGACAACATGGTATAAACATACCCCTGTTGAATGTCCATATCTCAATACTTTACATTGTGACAACATGGTATAAACATACCCCTGTTGAATGTCAATATCTCAATACTTTACACTGTGACAACATGGTATAAACATACCCCTGTTGAATGTCAATATCTCAATACTTTACACTGTGACAACATGGTATAAACATACCCCTGTTGAATGTCAATATCTCAATACTTTACACTGTGACAAATGTCAATATCTCAATACTTTACACTGTGACAACATGGTATAACATACCCCTGTTGAATGTCAATATCTCAATACTTTACACTGTGACAACATGGTATAACATACCCCTGTTGAATGTCCATATCTCAATACTTTATACTGTGACAACATGGTAAAACATACCCCTGTTGAATGTCAATATCTCAATACTTTACACTGTGACAACATGGTATAACATACCCCTGTTGAATGTCAATATCTCAATACTTTACACTGTGACAACATGGTATAAACATACCCCTGTTGAATGTCAATATCTCAATACTTTACACTGTGACAAATGTCAATATCTCAATACTTTACACTGTGACAACATGGTAAAACATACCCCTGTTGAATGTCAATATCTCAATACTTTACACTGTGACAACATGGTATAAACATACCCCTGTTGAATGTCAATATCTCAATACTTTACACTGTGACAACATGGTAAAACATACCCCTGTTGAATGTCAATATCTCAATACTTTACACTGTGACAAATGTCAATATCTCAATACTTTACACTGTGACAACATGGTAAAACATACCCCTGTTGAATGTCAATATCTCAATACTTTACACTGTGACAACATGGTAAAACATACCCCTGTTGAATGTCAATATCTCAATACTTTACACTGTGACAACATGGTAAAACATACCCCTGTTGAATGTGAATATCTCAATACTTTACACTGTGACAACATGGTAAAACATTTCCCTGTTGAATGTCAATATCTCAATACTTTACACTGTGACAACATGGTAAAACATACCCCTGTTGAATGTGAATATCTCAATACTTTACACTGTGACAACATGGTTAAACATACCCCTGTTGAATGTCAATATCTCAATACTTTACACGGTGACAACATGGTAAAACATACCCCTGTTGAATGTCAATATCTCAATACTTTACACTGTAAAACATACCCCTGTTGAATGTCAATATCTCAATACTTTACACTGTGACACATACCCCTGTTGAATGTCAATATCTCAATACTTTACACTGTAAAACATACCCCTGTTGAATGTCAATATCTCAATACTTTACACTGTGACAACATGGTATAAACATACCCCTGTTGAATGTCAATATCTCAATACTTTACACTGTGACAACATGGTAAAACATACCCCTGTTGAATGTCAATATCTCAATACTTTACACTGTGACAACATGGTAAAACATACCCCTGTTGAATGTCAATATCTCAATACTTTACACTGTGACAACATGGTATAAACATACCCCTGTTGAATGTCAATATCTCAATACTTTACACTGTGACAACATAGTAAAACATACCCCTGTTGAATGTCAATATCTTAATACTTTACACTGTGACAACATGGTAAAACATACCCCTGTTGAATGTCAATATCTCAATACTTTACACTGTGACAACATAGTAAAACATACCCCTGTTGAATGTCAATATCTCAATACTTTACACTGTGACAACATGGTAAAACATACCCCTGTTGAATGTCAATATCTCAATACTTTACACTGTGACAACATGGTAAAACATACCCCTGTTGAATGTCAATATCTCAATACTTTACACTGTGACAACAAGGTAAAACATACCCCTGTTGAATGTCAATATCTCAATACTTTACACTGTGACAACATAGTAAAACATACCCCTGTTGAATGTCAATATCTCAATACTTTACACTGTGACAACATGGTAAAACATACCCCTGTTGAATGTCAATATCTCAATACTTTACACTGTGACAACATGGTAAAACATACCCCTGTTGAATGTCAATATCTCAATACTTTACACTGTGACAACATGGTATACACATACCCCTGTTGAATGTCAATATCTCAATACTTTACACTGTGACAACATGGTAAAACATACCCCTGTTGAATGTCAATATCTCAATACCTTACACTGTGACAACAAGATAAACATACCCCTGTTGAATGTCAATATCTCAATACTTTACACTGTGACAACAAGGTAAAACATACCCCTGTTGAATGTCAATATCTCAATACTTTACACTGTGACAACATGGTATAACATACTCCTGTTGAATGTCAATATCTCAATACTTTACACTGTGACAACATTGTAAAACATACCCTTGTTGAATGTCAATATCTAAATACTTTACACTGTGACAACATTGTAAAACATACCCTTGTTGAATGCCAATATCTCAATACTTTACACTGTGACAACATGGTAAAACATACCCCTGTTGAATGTCAATATCTCAATACTTTACACAGTCACAACATGGTAAAACATACCCCTGTTGAATGTCAATATCTCAATACTTTACCACTGTGACACAACGTGGTAAAACATACCCCCTATTGAATGTCATATCTCAATCCTTTAAACTGTGGACAACTGGTATACACTACCCCTGTGAATGTTCAATATCTCCAATACTTTACACTGTGACAACATGGTATAAACATACCCCTGTTGAATGTCAATATCTCAATACTTTACACTATGACAACATGGTATAATATACCCCTGTTGAATGTCAATATCTCAATACTTTACACTGTGACAACATGGTAAAATATAACCCCTGTTGAATGTCAATATCTCAATACTTTACACTGTGACAACATGGTAAAATATACCCCTGTTGAATGTCAATATCTCAATACTTTACACTGTGACAACATGGTAAAACATACCCCTGTTGAATGTCAATATCTCAATACTTTACACTGTGACAACATGGTAAAACATACCCCTGTTGAATGTCAATATCTCAATACTTTACACTGTGACAACATGGTATAATATACCCCTGTTGAATGTCAATATCTCAATACTTTACACTGTGACAACATGGTAAAATATACCCCTGTTGAATGTCAATATCTCAATACTTAACACAGTGACAACATGGTAAAATATACCCCTGTTGAATGTCAATATCTCAATACTTTACACTGTGACAACATGGTAAAATATACCCCTGTTGAATGTCAATATCTCAATACTTTACACTGTGACAACATGGTATAAACATCTGAAACAATACGACTGTTCCTGTTTAAGACACATTAACCCTTACAATGAATGGGTCAACCAGGCCCAGAACAACAATTTCAGCAAGATGTAAGACTGAAGAGCAGTAGGCTTACTACCTAGATAATCAAACTACTACCCTATTTTACATATCTTAACCAGGAACCCACCAACAAATGCCCTTTTCCAAGGAGCTACACTCTATGTGTCCCCTTTCCAAACACTGCACAGGATTACTGAAGAGTTTACAGTGCATCATGCTTTTCTGCAGAGACTGGGTTGCTATGTTCTTGTGCTTTAACTGTTCCATTTATAAGTTCTTACTATATATACTTCTGTATTGCAATCACTTAAAAAGTCCAGTTTTAACATGCTTCACATATCAACTTTACAATTTTAAAAACATGCCTTTCACTACTGACCCATCCATTCTGCTGGAAGTACTTTCAGGTATATGTCTACACTTCTTTCAAAGGAATGACAGTAATTGACCAGGCAAAGTCAAAAGTCTTGATCAAGATCAGACAGCTTTCTTTTATTAGCTTCCAAGCCTTTATCAATGCAATCTTGTATGAACTTGTTACGCAAAAATGTAGAATTAGGTATTGGTTATTGCCAAATGTAGTATGGAAATAGTAAATATATGCTAATACATGTATGTTTGACAACAAATGTCTGAATACAACCACTCAACTTGTCAGCTAGACTATATAAACTCATATGAATGTTTTTTTTTATCCCCAAACCGACCTCAAACAAATGCAGTCAGGGATGTTGCCTCCCAGCAGACCTTGGTAATAAAGAACAATCAGACACTGGATCTTTGCACATTATTTAATAAATAGTTTAATGGATATTAATACTTAATGAACACAGACTCAGCCATCGTTCTTGTGCAATACTCAAATTATTCCATAAAAAAACAGTCTTGCGGACAAACAGAGAAGATTAAAATATGAAAGCACTGTAAGCACTGTGGTATTCACTGTTAAGGAAAAGTGGGCGCATTTTTGAGACAGTTGATGTAAAAATTGCTGTACGTATTCATTATTCGCATTTATGATGTAATCATATTAAATTACACAATGAAATTGCCTTAGGACAAAAAAACACTGACTCTAGAAGCATCATTAACTCTAGAAGCATCATTGACAAAGCCCCAATTCTAATTATTCACTGAACCAATCACCAAATCTTATTTAATCAATCAAAATTCTTATTTATTCACTTATTCACAACAAATGCCCAATTCTTATAAATATTCGTATTCATAATGCATATACTTATACTTATTTATTTACAAAACCAACACCCAATTCTTTTTTATTTACTTAACCATTACTTATCATTTATTCACGAAAACATAACTGAATTCTCACTTATGAATAAATATACTTAACAAATACTAACTTCATGTTTATTAACTGAACCAATACCTAATTTATATTTATCTACTATACCAATACCTAATTCTTATTTATTAACTAAACTAATACTTACTTTGAAAATATCAGTTTAACCATTTCTAACTTATATTATAAGTTTATGTATGAAACTAATACTTTTATTTATTCACTAAACTGTTTTTAAATATAATTATTCACTAAACCATTATCAACTATGTATTTATTCACTAACAACTTCATAGACTACAAGATGCAAGACTTAGCAGCAAATGGTGTACTTCCAGACCAGACAGCTCTAACAATAGCAGACTAAGGCAAACAGTTACACAAGTTCAGGATCATAATTGACCACGACAGAAGGAAGCCATGTGAAAAAATTATACATAGAAACATAGCAACATACAAGAAGATGGACACACATCAAACAAGTAAGCTACAAGAACCACCATTATTCAGCCAGATTTCATTCTCTCCTTGTCTGTCTTCAAAAGAAACTGTTAACCATCAACTGTAGGTTACAGAAATCATTTAGATGGCTGTATTGACTTCTCTAATTATAGCTTAGTGTGCTAAATATAAAGCAAATATATTTGCTTGCAAACTAAATCCAAGTCTGTAAGATTTGTCTGTATGATCTGTAAAATGTATTTCTTTTCTTTAGATAAATGAACATTGCAATATAATTTCATAAGCTTCTGTAGATCAATGTATTTAACAATGGTGCAAATCAGTAAATGCTTCTTTAGACCACTGCATCATACAATGGTGCAAATCAGTAAATGATTCTTTAGACCACTGCATCATACAATGGTGCAAATCAGTAAATGCTTCTTTAGACGCTGCATCATACAATGGTGCAAATCAGTAAATGCTTCTTTAGACCAATGCATCATACAATGGTGCAAATCAGTAAATGCTTCTTTAGATGACTGCATCATACAATGGTGCAAATCAGTAAATGCTTCTTTAGACGGCTGCATCATACAATGGTGCAAATCAGTAAATGCTTCTTTAGATGACTGCATCCTACAATGGTACAAATCAGTAAATGCTTCTTTAGACCAATGCATCATACAATGGTGCAAATCAGTAAATGCTTCTTTAGATCAATGCATCATACAATGGTACAAATCAGTAAATGCTTCTTTAGATGACTGCATCATACAATGGTGCAAATCAGTAAATGCTTCTTTAGACCAATGCATCATACAATGGTGCAAATCAGTAAATGCTTCTTTAGATGACTGCATCATACAATGGTGCAAATCAGTAAATGCTTCTTTAGACCAATGCATCATACAATGGTACAAATCAGTAAATGCTTCTTTAGACCAATGCATGGCAATGGTGCAAATCAATAAATGCTTTTTTAGACCAATGCATCATACAATGGTGCAAATCAATAAATGCTTCTTTAGACCAATGCATCATACAATGGTGCAAATCAGTAAATGCTTCTTAAGATCAATGCATTATGCAATGGTGCAAATCAGTAAATGCTTATTTAGGCCAATGCATCATGCGATGGTGCAAATTAGTCAATGCTTCTTAAGACCATTGCATCATACAATGGTGCAAATCAGTAAATGCTTCTTTAGACCATTGTATCACCAACGGTACAAATCAGTAAATGCTTCTTAAGATCAATGCATTATGCAATGGTGCAAATCAGTAAATGCTTATTTAGGCCAATGCATCATACAATGGTGCAAATTGGTCAATGCTTCTTTAGACCATTGCATCATACAATGGTGCAAATCAGTAAATGCTTCTTTAGACCAATGTATCATCAATGGTACAAATTAGTAAATGCTTCTTAAGATCGATGCATCATACAATGTTGCAAATCAGTAAATGCTTCTTTAGACCAATGTATCATACAATGTTGCAAATCAGTAAATGCTTCTTTAGACCAATGTATCATACAATGGTGCAAATCAGTAAATGCTTCTTTAGACTATTGTATTTTACAAGTAAAGTCAAATTTCTCGTTATATTCAATATGTGAAACATTCTTACCATTGTTTGTTAAAATGTCTCATGAGTCAAATTTGTATTTTTTACTTAAAAAGCAAACTTTGTTTAGCCACAATAGATAGTATGAAAATAGAGTACAAAAAAATAGACATTGAGACTGAATCTGTGGGGCAGTGGATATTGGGAAGCCTTACACAGAAATAAAACCCAGAAATTGTCAATTATCACAATTGACAGACAATTACAGCCAGGGAATTGGGAGATTAAGATCTTGAGAATCAATAAACCCTTGCTACAGAAGTAGAGTAATAGGAGCTTTCTGATTTATTGATGAAAGTAACAGAATGGATCTGTTATAGTAGTAATAGCTAGATATTGTGCTGAACATTAGAGGTATGACTCCAAAACCATTAAAAGAAAATGTTATTTTTCATACCTGAACATGAAATTGGTAGACTTGGGTTATGGTCCCTGAATTGAATTTAAACACAAAAAATGCTAGCCAGTCAAAACCACAAAATAACTTAAATATTAATGGTCTTCTTTAGATGCATGCAATAAAGTTGACAGATATAACTACTTGAATGCAGGTCAAGTTGTGGTGTTCGTGCACTGCACAAACCAAGTTATTCTTTGACCAGGTAAGTCTGACAGACAAAAAGGAAGAAAGATAAACAAGAGGGCCATGATGGCCCTTAATTGCTCACCTGATGACACAGGATTGTAGTAGGCTCAAATCTGGCATCAAGTAATTAAGAGTTATTTACTTTAGAAATCTTTGAAGATTGGACCATTAGTGTGGTCAATGGGTTAATAACATTTTCTAGAATTTTACCAAGTAACCTACTGAATCAACATGACCCACTTCAAAACATATGTAAGATATCATACTGGCAAACATTCTGGCCAAGTTTGGTAAAGATTGGGCCATCAATGTGGCCTCTAAGTGTTTTCACAAGGTTTTTCTAAAATGTGATCTAGTGACCTACTTTTTGACCCCACGTAACCCAATTATATACTCATCCAAGATTTCATGCAGACAAACAATCTGATCAAGTTTGGTGAAGATTGGGTTATGAATGTGGCCTCTAGTGTGTTCACATGCTTTTTCTAAGTTTTGACCTAGTGACCTCTTTTTTGACCCTACATGACCGAATAAAGAACTCGTCCAAGATTTCATGCAGACAGACATTCTAAGTTTAGTGAAGATTGGGCTATGAATGTGGTCTCTAGTGGGTTCACATGCATTTTCTAAGATTTGACCTAGTGACCTACTTTTTGGCCAACTTTTAACCCAATAATGAAGTAATCCAAGATTTCATGCAGACAAACATTCTCACCAAGTTTGATGAAGATTAGATAAAAACTGTGTTGATGACTGACGCCATACGCCGGACGAAGCGGTATCATAAAAGCTCTCCTTGAGCATGTTGTGCTCAGGTGAGCTAAAAATAATGCAGGTAGATTTATGAATATTGTACACTGCACCTGTACTCATAACTGGTTATATACAAACAAAGTTCAAGGAGAATTCATCTTGTGTTTTCAAGTTATTATCTGAACAAGAAAAAAATGAAAAACAAAGGGAGTTAACTAAAATATCAACATATGTACAATTATCCTTTATTGTGTACTGTATTTTTATTTATCACCAGGTTCACATAAATACCAAGTTTGATGTTAATCCATCCTGACGTTTTTAAGAAATATTCAGGACAAAAAAAAAATATCTTAAGGAGATAACTAAAAGTTAACAGATAGAGTTAGAGTTTTCTTGTGCACTGTACTTCTACTTATAACCTGGTATCTATATACCAAGTTTAAAGTGTATCCATGCAGTAGTAATTAAGTTATTATCTCAACAAGAATGGTTAGGCAAGCGAAAAAAAAATAAAGCTTAGGGTGATTACTATAAAATTTTCATACATAGAGTTAAGGTTCTTGTTAAATGCACCATTACCAGACACCTAGATACCAAGTTTGATGTGAGCTCATGCAGCAGTTTTCAAATTATTTTGCATAAAATTAAAATAATCATACTGAACAATGGAAGATGATTACAAAGTTAAAATAGGTAGAGCCATGGTTCTTGTGCACTTTACTTTTATGGCCATCAAGATCTGTCCACCCTCCAAGTTTGAAGTCAATATAGCAAATAGTTTTAGAGACATGCTCCAGACCAACTACGATGGACAGAAAGGCAGAATGATGGAAGCAGCAGTGAGAGCTTCCTTGTTCATAACAAACTAAAATTAATTTGTTGGTGTTCTTTGGTTGTTGTTGTTGTCACACCAACAGTTGTGGTCACATTGTAATGTCCAGCTGATTATTGTTGGAGGATTACCCGAGTCTTATGTCTAGGTAGAACCACCGACACGGCAAGTAAGCTGGAAACACTTCCCACGTGAAACGTCTGGCCCTGAACCCATGCAGGGAGTGGCAGGGGAGATGGTTGCTCTAGCCAATCTGCCACAGGCCCTACCAAGTTAGTTAAATTGTACTAACATCATAAAATGATAAATCTTTTACAGCATTCAAGAAATGTATGTTTACTCTTAGCACTTTAAGTAGATTTTTCTATATAAATGTTAACAAAACATTCATCAACATTCAACTGAAGCTTAATCAATGACATGAAGTTGTTTCTGAAACATAGAAAATTAACTTATTACCTATTATTGTCAATAAAAATCATTTTTTATTCCAATATGGTTGCACTTGTCTGTTTATATGCCGAGAACCAGCCTCATTTATATTACGTGATGTGGACAGTTTTTTTAATGCATCACACACTCTTGAAAGCATAACTGTTTTTCTGCTTTTTAAAAACCAATTAGTTTACATGCTCTATAAAAAAAGAAAATATACATCTATATATAAATATCATCTTTAAATCATAGTGAAATTTGCTTCTTATGTAATCATGTACTAATGAATTTAAAAAGGAATCAATTAGTATTTTATCAGCAGGACAGGTGAAACATTAAATGATAACCATTTAATGTGATTTCTTGCAGATTTAGCCAAACAAAGAAGTCTTTTCCACATTTTTTTTCTTCAAATAAGTTTAAATATTATTTCAAATGTTGGCCTTTTATATTCTACCGCAAATGGGAAGGCAGCAACTGTGATGTTTAGTCATTAAAAATGGCAGCTGTTTATCAGGATTTTGTTTAACAATTTGTCTTTTTCTTTATAAGACAAGACCAAAAAACAGATAAACAATGGAAATGTGCATTTTCCATGAGTTCCATGCCATACATTAATCTTTGTGAAATATGATATTTTTTAATGTCTTAATTATTCCTGGTATCTGATATTTACAAGACAGATCTGGTAGTTCCAGGTTTTTTTACCATTAGCATATTTATTTCCAAATAAATCAAAGTATGTGATTTTAAACAAAAGATTTTTACATTAGTAAACCAGTAGTACGAACTGGCCAATGATGTTAAGCCCATGTTGTCCACCGTCTGAACCATGTAGAAACTGAACTTTAGTAAGAGTGATGTTGACCGTGCCACAAAAATCACATTTTGGTCACAGTTTACCTTATTAGTATCTTATTTCCAGGCCTGGGCCAGCGTAAACAGATCAGAACATCAGTATCCTGACCAGAACAACAGTATCCGGACCAGAACAACAGTATCTGGACCAGAACAACAGTATCTGGATCAGAACAACAGTATCCGGACCAGAACAACAGTATCTGGATTAGAACAACAGTATCTGGATCAGAACAACAGTATCTGGATCAGAACAATGGTATCTGGATCAGAACAACAGTATCTGGATCAGAACAACAGTATCCAGATCAGAACAACAGTATCTGGATTAGAACAACAGTATCTGGATTAGAACAACAGTATCCGGACCAGAACAACGGTATCTGGATCAGAACAACAGTATCTGGATCAGAACAACAGTATCTGGATCAGAACAACAGTATCTGAATCAGAACAACAGTATCCGGACCAGAACAACAGTATCTGGATCAGAACAACAGTATCCGGACCAGAACAACAGTATCTGGACCAGAACAACAGTATCCGGACCAGAACAATGGTATCTGGATCAGAACAACAGAATCCGGACCAGAACAACAGTATCTGGACCAGAACAACAGTATCTGGAACAGAACAACAGTATCTGGATCAGAACAACAGTATCCGGACCAGAACAACAGTATCCGGACCAGAACAACAGTATCCAGACCAGAACAACAGTATCCGGACCAGAACAACGGTATCTGGATCAGAACAACAGTATCCGGACCAGAACAACAGTATCCGGACCAGAACAACAGTATCCAGACCAGAACAACAGTATCCGGACCAGAACAACGGTATCTGGATCAGAACAACAGTATCCGGACCAGAACAACGGTATCTGGATCAGAACAACAGTATCCGGACCAGAACAACAGTATCCGGACCAGAACAACAGTATCCGGACCAGAACAACGGTATCTGGATCAGAACAACAGTATCCGGACCAGAACAACAGTATCCGGACCAGAACAACGGTATCTGGATCAGAACAACAGTATCTGGACCAGAACAACAGTATCTGGAACAGAACAACAGTATCTGGATCAGAACAACAGTATCCGGACCAGAACAACAGTATCCGGACCAGAACAACAGTATCCGGACCAGAACAACGGTATCTGGATCAGAACAACAGTATCCGGACCAGAACAACAGTATCTGGATCAGAACAACAGTATCCGGATCAGAACAACAGTATCTGGATCAGAACAACAGTATCTGGATCAGAACAACAGTATCCGGACCAGAACAACAGTATCCGGATCAGAACAACGGTATCTGGATCAGAACAACAGTATCCGGACCAGAACAACAGTATCCGGACCAGAACAACAGTATCTGGATCAGAACAACAGTATCCGGACCAGAACAACAGTATCCGGATCAGAACAACGGTATCTGGATCAGAACAACAGTATCTGGATCAGAACAACAGTATCCGGATCAGAACAACAGTATCTGGATCAGAACAACAGTATCTGGATCAGAACAACAGTATCCGGACCAGAACAACAAAGTATCTGGATCAGAGCAACAGTATCCGACAGCCTGCTATCAAACAAGATTTTATACATTCCATTGCGAGGGATTATTTAAATAAGTTCTTAGCTTTAAGATGTTGTTTTCTAGCCAGTATGTGCAAGCTGCCCAAGTAATCCTATATCAACGATAAGCATAAATAGCTGTAAGAGACATTATGTGGCCCAAAAAACATGAATGTCGCAAGAATTACACAATTAGTATGTATAATCTAATAAAGATGTTTTTACTTTTTTCGTTCATGCGAGCATTCTATGTTGATTCAATACCTTGCAAAAACATCTTTTGGACATATATCAACTTAAAAGTGATTCAGTAAATAGCATTCAGATTTTCCCATTTTTTCCCCCACTGATTCTAAGTAAGAGTTAAAATAATTCTGTAAAATACTCATGCAAAGCAAAGAGTGCTGGACTCTTGGCAGAGAATGTTCTTGGTTCAAACTCAACTTTTTGAAAATAATCCTGTAATTATTTTTAGTTAATGCTTAGATAATGACAGTAGTTATGGTCCGACTGAAATAGTTTTGTATTGTAGTGCAGTATAAAATGTCTACCTTTTGAACTAAACAAGCAGTGAAATTGAACTGGATAATCTCAATAGGAAAATAAACATTAATTACCTATTCAATTCATAATTATTTCATATAAAGTTTCTCGCCTTTTTTGCACTGAGGTCTACAAAGCATTTAACATTATGTCGTTTTCAAATCAGTCTACAACCAATTGGCAACAATAATTACAAATGATCTGAATGGGGAAAATATCTCATTAACATTTGAGAACAATGGATTTTGCTAATTATGCTTTCATTTCATCAGTAATTGGTACTGAAAATATAACAGAGAAGTCCTGTTGTTATTGTTATGTTGTTATTTTTTTATTTCTGTTGATTTGTTTTCCAAATGTTAAACAAAAACAGCACAGATTCTGTCAATAAAATGTGAATATTAGATATAATCAATTATACCTTTTTATTAATTTAAGTGTGAATTGTGTTTTTTAATTGTTTTTGTTATTTTCTCTTTAGTTCTTCATGATGAGTGATATATATAAATTGCCTAATAACACTTATCAAGCTTCAATATGTTTCAAACTCATACTGAATGCTTAGATTTTTGATTAAGTATTATAATTATTGCATTTACAAGGTAATTCTAACTATTAACAGCAAATACTTAACATCAAACAATGCAGTTCTTGGTTAGACATCTCCCAGCAAGGTACCTGGCTGATCTGGAGCTATACTATTTGCCTAAGGCTTTAAAGTAGAGATAAGGCAGACCAAACTCTGTTATGTAAGTTACATGTAGGTCTTATTTTTTTATTCAAAGATTTATGCATTGTTAATTCATATTATTTTACTTGATACAGATTTACCTCAAGTGTCATTCTCTCTTTGAATCCTCAAGGAAAATTACAGCCCTCAAGAAATTTATGTCTAATTCTACTTCACTCTGAATGTACTGAGTTCCATTAGCCCTGGGACTTAAGAGAAGTGAAAATGAGCAAAGACTTTCAAATTAAATTGGTTTCATTTATATTTGGGTTTAATACTACATTTGCTTGAAAGCTTAATTGGTTTAAGCTACATGCACTTTAAAAGTTAGATAGATACTGGAAACATGGTTTCAATAATACTTCTGCAGAAGTGAAGCTAGATAATGGAATATGGATAATGTATGATGCTATTATAACTACATGTACTGTTCTTATAAGCTCTGCCTGTGTATGGCTGTACATCATAGTAACTCAAGAATCCATGGAGCTACATTGATTTGGCTCAACATTTACATCAGGACATCTACTGACTTAACATTTACTTATAATGTATGCTAATGTGAGGAACATTTACTGATGATATAGGCTTGCTGTTAACTGATGATGTAGGCTCAATGTTTACTGATAATGTAGGTTCAATGTTTACCGATGATGTAGGCTCAATGTAGGCTCAATGTTTACTGATGATGCAGGCTCAATATTTACTCATAGTGTAGGCTCAATGTTTACTGATGATGTAGGCCCAATTTAGGCTCAATGTTTACTGATGATGTAAACTCAATGTTTACTGATGATGTAGGCTCAATGTTTACTGATGATGTATGCTCAATGTAGGCTCAATGTTTACTGATGATGTATGCTCAATGTTTACTGATGATGTATGCTCAATGTTTACTGATGATGTAGGCTCAATGTTTACTGATGAATAATTCTCAACAGCAACTGATTACTTATGCTTAAAATGAACAGACACTATTACCCATAACTTTTTTGTTTTGAATTAAATAATAAAAAATATAACATCTATTTTTAGTTGTAGTAGAATTTAAATATTTTAATTCATGTAATTTGATCTTGTATGTAAACATAATCAGATTTGGAGCCATAGCCGATGATAATTCAATAATCTATTGTATACTTGTAAATAACAGATCACAAAATTTAGAATAATTGCCACCACTACTGCTATAATACAGCTATATAACATTTATTCTCTATAAAACCCAATGATGTGGCTACTAAATAAAAATGTCACATTCAGTCAATTTCCATGGATACTGGTTTATGGTTTGTAAAGAAATTAAGGATATAAAAAGTACTCTATCAAGCTGGAGTTATGGCCTAGTTTGTAAAGTATGGAAAAAGTGGAAGAAACATGGTGAACATGGGTGGTGGTGGTGCTTTGGGATTAAAAGTTTTTGTCCTTCCCATCTTCTAGTTATGGATGCCTGACACACTAGATTAACTAAATTACACAACATACAATCACATTACTGTGTGACATTTGGACAGTCTGTCATGAAACTACCCTTAGACTTGCTTGACCATAAGAAAGGGAGATATATGTATACCTTTTAAACTGGGACATGTCTTAGCCAGGAATTGAACCTAAAACCTACACTACCAGAAATTGATCATCTACTAATTGCAATACCTATTGGTGTGGCAAAAATTCAATGTATAAGGAGAATATACACACTAATTCTTCTTCTTGTTCACGAAATGACTTGTCAACTCACATTGCATTATCTCCCCTGTGAGAGGTTTTTTAATCAATACCAGTACCTGCAGCAAAAAAATGTTACGAAAACACCCATTTTGTATTCACTTCTTTAGCTGAAAATAAAGTGTAAAACTAAATAAACTTAGAATAAAGAACACATAGAAATATAGTATCTTGTAAAGAAAACATGGTACCTGTAACATAACCATGTGACATACCTGTAATAAAATGGGTCAACTGGTTTGGGTTCTCAGTACCTTCTGATATTTCAGAAAATTCAGACTATAACATTCACATAGGTTTGTATCTTAATTCTTAATAATTTAATAAAGCATGAGCAATCAGATAAAAATAAACAAATGTACAATTAACATGATAATATTTATTAACATATAGAGTATATGAAAATACCCCTATAATAGCTAAAATCCACACGCTAATTTACTGCTTTTACAAATAACAAATTGACTTGTATTCATTATATCAAATCAGCAAGATAATGAATTAACACACAGAATCTGCTCTACAGTTACTGTTAACATGCTACAATAAGTCCTGACATTCCATACAAATTTGCATTCAAATCTGTCCGATGGTCGCACAAGAAATATCGTTGACAAACTGTATTTAATAAATATAACCAAAGATCATCATTCAGTTTACATTAACCCATTTATAATGCCAAAGATATGCACAACTAACAATGGTACTTTATTTATTACTAAGTAATAACGAGCCAGGAAAATCAGTTTTGTTTAAAAAGACCAAAACATAGATCAGGAGGTACACAGTATCATTTGAACAGTTCACATTGTTCCAGGAGTATCGTTCAGACAAGAAGGATCACCTTTACGGCATGTGGACATTGATAACAACCCTGACATCCATGTTTTATATCGCTAAGTAGTGTTTTTTTAATCTTGACAAAGGGCCATCCCAAAAATATATACCCCAAATATAAAACCTAGAGGTTTTGTTGGAATTAATTTTCAAAGTTTGAATATATAACTTCAGAAATTAGTCACACATCTGGCGACCATGCTTGTTAACATTCTGTTATCAATCTTGAAGTAATGTTATCTAATTTGGTCAAAAACGTGTTTTATTCATAAAAAGAAGTTTTTAAATTTAACTTCTTTTATACAATACAGAATGTATGCAATAATTTTGGATTGCAAAAGTCAAATAACAGTATGATAAAATGGACAATAATGATGTCCAAAGTCACAGAAGAATAAAGCCTTAGTAAACTTATAAATTGAGGATTGTATTCTTCTTTCACATTCAAAAGTAGTTTTAGACAAGCAGTGTTTTCAATATTAACCTTTAAATGTCCCATGTTCTATCAGTTTCCTTAATGTCAAAATCAGAATAAGACTTCAATGGAAGTTTGACAGTTAAATCTAATGTGTTCGCCTTAGAAAAAAAAATACATGTTTAGTCAGAGTACATGTATCAAGTTATCAGTACACCCCTCATCTACTATTCTACCATGTACCCACAATTCTGACAACATTACAATTTGTAGTAGATAGCAGTCCTAATAGACATCCTTGAGCAAGCCACTACCATGTACTCACAATTCTGACAACATTACAATTTGTAGTAGATAGCAGTCCTAATAGACATCCTTGAGCAAGCCACTACCATGTACCCACAATTCTGACAACATTACAATTTGTAGTGGATAGCAGTCCAAATAGACATCCTTGAGCAAGCCACTACCATGTACTCACAATTCTGACAACATTACAATTTGTAGTAGATAGCAGTCCTAAAAGATGTCCTTGAGCAAGCCACTACCATGTACTCACAATTCTGACAATACTACAATTTGTAGTAGATAGCAGTCCTAATAGACGTCCTTGAGCAAGCCACTACCATGTACCCACAATTCTGACAATACTACAATTTGTAGTAGATAGCAGTCCAAATAGACATCCTTGAGCAAGCCACTACCATGTACCCACAATTCTGACAACATTACAATTTGTAGTGGATAGCAGTCCAAATAGACATCCTTGAGCAAGCCACTACCATGTACTCACAATTCTGACAACATTACAATTTGTAGTAGATAGCAGTCCTAATAGACGTCCTTGAGCAAGCCACTACCATGTACTCACAATTCTGACAACATTACAATTTGTAGTGGATAGCAGTCCAAATAGACATCCTTGAGCAAGCCACTACCATGTACTCACAATTCTGACAACATTACAATTTGTAGTAGATAGCAGTCCTAATAGACATCCTTGAGCAAGCCACTACCATGTACTCACAATTCTGACAACATTACAATTTGTAGTGGATAGCAGTCCTAATAGACATCCTTGAGCAAGCCACTACCATGTACCCACAATTCTGACAACATTACAATTTGTAGTAGATAGCAGTCCTAATAGACATCCTTGAGCAAGCCACTTCCATGTACTCACAATTCTGACAACATTACAATTTGTAGTGGATAGCAGTCCTAATAGACATCCTTGAGCAAGCCACTACCATGTACCCACAATTCTGACAACATTACAATTTGTAGTGGATAGCAGTCCAAATAGACATCCTTGAGCAAGCCACTACCATGTACTCACAATTCTGACAACATTACAATTTGTAGTAGATAGCAGTCCTAATAGACGTCCTTGAGCAAGCCACTACCATGTACTCACAATTCTGACAACATTACAATTTGTAGTGGATAGCAGTCCAAATAGACATCCTTGAGCAAGCCACTACCATGTACTCACAATTCTGACAACATTACAATTTGTAGTAGATAGCAGTCCTAATAGACATCCTTGAGCAGGCCACTACCATGTACTCACAATTCTGACAACATTACAATTTGTAGTGGATAGCAGTCCAAATAGACATCCTTGAGCAAGCCACTACCATGTACTCACAATTCTGACAACATTACAATTTGTAGTAGATAGCAGTCCTAATAGACATCCTTGAGCAAGCCACTACCATGTACCCACAATTCTGACAACATTACAATTTGTAGTAGATAGCAGTCCAAATAGACATCCTTGAGCAAGCCACTACCATGTACCCACAATTCTGACAACATTACAATTTGTAGTGGATAGCAGTCCAAATAGACATCCTTGAGCAAGCCACTACCATGTACTCACAATTCTGACAACATTACAATTTGTAGTAGATAGCAGTCCTAATAGACGTCCTTGAGCAAGCCACTACCATGTACTCACAATTCTGACAACATTACAATTTGTAGTAGATAGCAGTCCTAATAGACAACCTTGAGCAAGCCACTACCATGTACTCACAATTCTGACAACATTACAATTTGTAGTAGATAGCAGTCCTAATAGACATCCTTGAGCAAGCCTCTACCATGTACCCACAATTCTGACAACATTACAATTTGTAGTAGATAGCAGTCCTAATAGATGTCCTTGAGCAAGCCACTACCATGTACTCACAATTCTGACAATACTACAATTTGTAGTAGATAGCAGTCCTAATAGATGTCCTTGAGCAAGCCACTACCATGTACTCACAATTCTGACAATACTACAATTTGTAGTAGATAGCAGTCCAAATAGACATCCTTGAGCAAGCCACTACCATGTACCCACAATTCTGACAACATTACAATTTGTAGTAGATAGCAGTCCTAATAGACGTCCTTGAGCAAGCCACTACCATGTACTCACAATTCTGACAACATTACAATTTGTAGTAGATAGCAGTCCTAATAGACGTCCTTGAGCAAGCCACTACCATGTACTCACAATTCTGACAATATTACAATTTGTAGTAGATAGCAGTCCTAATAGACGTCCTTGAGCAAGCCACTACCATGTACTCACAATTCTGACAACATTACAATTTGTACTAGATAGCAGTCCTAATAGACATCCTTGAGCAAGCCACTACCATGTACTCACAATTCTGACAACATTACAATTTGTAGTAGATAGCAGTCCTAATAGACATCCTTGAGCAAGCTACTACCATGTACCCACAATTCTGACAACATTACAATTTGTAGTAGATAGCAGTCCTAATAGACATCCTTGAGCAAGCCACTACCATGTACTCACAATTCTGACAACATTACAATTTGTAGTAGATAGCAGTCCTAATAGATGTCCTTGAGCAAGCCACTACCATGTACTCACAATTCTGACAACATTACAATTTGTAGTGGATAGCAGTCCTAATAGATGTCCTTGAGCAAGCCACTACCATGTACTCACAATTCTGACAACATTACAATTTGTAGTAGATAGCAGTCCTAATAGACGTCCTTGAGCAAGCCACTACCATGTACCCACAATTCTGACAACATTACAATTTGTAGTAGATAGCAGTCCTAATAGACGTCCTTGAGCAAGCCACTACCATGTACTCACAATTCTGACAACATTACAATTTGTAGTAGATAGCAGTCCAAATAGACATCCTTGAGCAAGCCACTACCATGTACTCACAATTCTGACAACATTACAATTTGTAGTAGATAGCAGTCCTAATAGACATCCTTGAGCAAGCTACTACCATGTACCCACAATTCTGACAACATTACAATTTGTAGTAGATAGCAGTCCTAATAGACGTCATTGAGCAAGCCACTACCATGTACTCACAATTCTGACAATACTACAATTTGTAGTAGACAGCAGTCCTAATAGACGTCCCTGAGCAAGCCACTACCATGTACCCACAATTCTGACAATACTACAATTTGAAGTAGATAGCAGTCCTAATAGACATCCTTGAGCAAGCTACTACCATGTACCCACAATTCTGACAACATTACAATTTGTAGTAGATAGCAGTCCAAATAGACATCCTTGAGCAAGCCACTACCATGTACTCACAATTCTGACAACATTACAATTTGTAGTAGATAGCAGTCCTAATAGACGTCATTGAGCAAGCCACTACCATGTACTCACAATTCTGACAATACTACAATTTGTAGTAGACAGCAGTCCTAATAGACGTCCTTGAGCAAGCCACTACCATGTACTCACAATTCTGACAACATTACAATTTGTAGTAGATAGCAGTCCTAATAGACATCCTTGAGCAAGCCACTACCATGTACTCACAATTCTGACAATACTACAATTTGTAGTAGACAGCAGTCCTAATAGACGTCCTTGAGCAAGCCACTACCATGTACTCACAATTCTGACAACATTACAATTTGTAGTAGATAGCAGTCCTAATAGACATCCTTGAGCAAGCTACTACCATGTACCCACAATTCTGACAACATTACAATTTGTAGTAGATAGCAGTCCTAATAGACATCCTTGAGCAAGCCACTACCATGTACCCACAATTCTGACAATACTACAATTTGAAGTAGATAGCAGTCCTAATAGACATCCTTGAGCAAGCTACTACCATGTACCCACAATTCTGACAACATTACAATTTGTAGTAGATAGCAGTCCTAATAGACGTCATTGAGCAAGCCACTACCATGTACTCACAATTCTGACAATACTACAATTTGTAGTAGATAGCAGTCCTAATAGATGTCCTTGAGCAGGCCACTACCATGTACCCACAATTCTGACAACATTACAATTTGTAGTAGATAGCAGTCCTAATAGACATCCTTGAGCAAGCCACTACCATGTTCTCACAATTCTGACAATACTACAATTTGTAGTAGATAGCAGTCCTAATAGACGTCCCTGAGCAAGCCACTACCATGTACCCACAATTCTGACAACATTACAATTTGTAGTAGATAGCAGTCCTAATAGATGTCCTTGAGCAAGCCACTACCATGTACTCACAATTCTGACAATACTACAATTTGTAGTAGATAGCAGTCCTAATAGATGTCCTTGAGCAAGCCACTACCATGTACTCACAATTCTGACAACATTACAATTTGTAGTAGATAGCAGTCCAAATAGACATCCTTGAGCAAGCCACTACCATGTTCTCACAATTCTGACAACATTACAATTTGTAGTAGATAGCAGTCCTAATAGACATCCTTGAGCAAGCCACTACCATGTACCCACAATTCTGACAACATTACAATTTGTAGTAGATAGCAGTCCTAATAGACATCCTTGAGCAAGCCACTACCATGTACCCACAATTCTGACAACATTACAATTTGTAGTAGATAGCAGTCCTAATAGACGTCCCTGAGCAAGCCACTACCATGTACTCACAATTCTGACAACATTACAATTTGTAGTGGATAGCAGTCCTAATAGATGTCCTTGAGCAAGCCACTACCATGTACTCACAATTCTGACAACATTACAATTTGTAGTAGATAGCAGTCCAAATAGACATCCTTGAGCAAGCCACTACCATGTTCTCACAATTCTGACAACATTACAATTTGTAGTAGATAGCAGTCCTAATAGATGTCCTTGAGCAGGCCACTACCATGTACTCACAATTCTGACAATACTACAATTTGTAGTAGATAGCAGTCCTAATAGATGTCCTTGAGCAGGCCACTACCATGTACCCACAATTCTGACAACATTACAATTTGTAGTAGATAGCAGTCCTAATAGACATCCTTGAGCAAGCCACTACCATGTTCTCACAATTCTGACAACATTACAATTTGTAGTAGATAGCAGTCCTAATAGACATCCTTGAGCAAGCCACTACCATGTACCCACAATTCTGACAACATTACAATTTGTAGTAGATAGCAGTCCTAATAGATGTCCTTGAGCAAGCCACTACCATGTACTCACAATTCTGACAATACTACAATTTGTAGTAGATAGCAGTCCTAATAGATGTCCTTGAGCAAGCCACTACCATGTACTCACAATTCTGACAACATTACAATTTGTAGTAGATAGCAGTCCAAATAGACATCCTTGAGCAAGCCACTACCATGTTCTCACAATTCTGACAACATTACAATTTGTAGTAGATAGCAGTCCTAATAGACATCCTTGAGCAAGCCACTACCATGTACTCACAATTCTGACAACATTACAATTTGTAGTAGATAGCAGTCCTAATAGACATCCTTGAGCAAGCCACTACCATGTACCCACAATTCTGACAACATTACAATTTGTAGTAGATAGCAGTCCTAATAGACGTCCCTGAGCAAGCCACTACCATGTACTCACAATTCTGACAACATTACAATTTGTAGTAGATAGCAGTCCTAATAGATGTCCTTGAGCAAGCCACTACCATGTACTCACAATTCTGACAACATTACAATTTGTAGTAGATAGCAGTCCAAATAGACATCCTTGAGCAAGCCACTACCATGTTCTCACAATTCTGACAACATTACAATTTGTAGTAGATAGCAGTCCTAATAGACGTCCCTGAGCAAGCCACTACCATGTACTCACAATTCTGACAACATTACAATTTGTAGTAGATAGCAGTCCGAACAGACCTCTTTCAGCAAGTCTCATGAGATTCCAAACAAGGCATAAACAACATTGGAATGCAAAGAAGATGGAATAGTCTGTATTATCTTATTATGTATTTTTTTCTTCCTTGTACACAATTCTTTTTCAACATTCTGCAATGGCATATTGCAGGAAAATATACAGACACTTTTTCAAATGAACTATAACAAACAGACTGTCACCAAGTTTGTTTGTTATTTAAATGACATTGCTAACACCTACCCTAAAGACATTATTGTATGAAAATACAAAACAAATAGCTAAAATATTTGAAAAGCATCCACATAATTAGCAAATGTTTATAACAATTAGAAGCATAACAAAAAAAAAATATTTTATTTAAAAATATATACATTTGGTTTAATTTTTGTACATTGTAGAATAAAATATATATTTTTTTTAAAGTTTACTGAAATATAATGTCAGTGAATTTGTTGTTGTTTTAAATTGGGCTTAATTTGAATGTTGATGTTTTTTAAAAAAAAAAAAGTTGAACACACCCATCATTTCCAAAAGAATATAATCCCAGGCAAATTTAAGAAACTTTAATTTATTCTAATTCTAATACAAATGAAAAAAAGCCTTGATAAGAATAGCCCATTAAAGTGTAAATTGTTTACACATCTTGTCTCAAACAAAAGTTATACTAATAATCTTACTATACTAATTTTCAAGAAATTGTCTATGAATATCATGGACATGTCACTTAAACCATGTCATATTGTAAAAAAAAACCAATATACAATACCTGAATGATTGGTTGGTATATACTCTTAGTAATGAAACATACATGTGTGTTTGTACATTACCTGTCCATTAATATTTATTACAATCAGTATCCAAATAAATTACTTGTTACAACACAAATAGAAGGTTAGGGGCTGGGGATGTGGGGGGCAACAGTAATATGGACTCTTAACATGTCCAACCCTAATCCCTTAGCTCTGGCCTAGGCAAGTACCGAAAGTGTTAATCCTGATCAGTCAGCGGACCATCTTAAAAACCTATGGGGTCACCCATGGCCAAACTGTTAGTCACTTACTTGTAATTCCACAGGCCTAAACCATGTGGGTTTTAGGAAGTTCAAGCAAGTTAAGGAAAAAAACATAAAGGTGAGGAGTCTTCCAGCTGACCAGTGGTGTGCTGGTGTTCTACCAAGACATATGTCAGAGTTCTTCCAGCTGACCAGTGGTGTGCTGGTGTTCTACCAAGACATATGTCAGAGTTCTTCCAGCTGACCAGTGGTGTGCTGGTCGTTCTACCAAGACATATGTCAGAGTTCTTCCAGCTGACCAATGGTGTGCTGGTGGTTCAACCAAGACATATGTCAGAGTTCTTCCAGCTGACCAGTGGTGTCTTGGTGGTTCTACCTAGACATATGTCAGAGTTCTTCCAGCTGACCAGTGGTGTCTTGGTGGTTCTACCTAGACATATGTCAGAGTTCTTTCAACTGACCAGTGGTGTGCTGGTCGTTCTACCAAGACATATGTCAGAGTTCTTCCAGCTGACCAGTGGTGTGCTGGTTGTTCTACCAAGACATATGTTAGAGTTCTTCCAGCTGACCAGTGGTGTGCTGATCGTTCTACCAAGACATATGTCAGAGTTCTTCCAGCTGACCAGTGGTGTGCTGGTGGTTCTACCTAGACATATGTCAGAGTTCTTCCAGCTGACCAGTCGTGTGCTGGTGGTTCTACCAAGACATATGTCAGAGTTCTTCCTGCTGACCAGTGGGGTGCTGGTCGTCTACCAAGACATATGTCAGAGTTCTTCCAGCTGACCAGTGGTGTGCTGGTGGTTCTACCTAGACATATGTCAGAGTTCTTCCAGCTGACCAGTGGTGTGCTGGTCTTCTACCTAGACATATGTCAGAGTTCTTCCAGCTGACCAGTGGTCACCTAGACATATGTCAGAGTTCTTCCAGCTGACCAGTGGTGTGCTGGTGGTTCTACCTAGACATATGTCAGAGTTCTTCTAGCTGACCAGTCGTGTGCTGGTCGTTCTACCTAGACATATGTCAGAGTTCTTCCAGCTGACCAGTGGTGTGCTGGTCGTTCTACCAAGACATATGTCAGAGTTCTTCCAGCTGACCAGTCGTGTGCTGGTGGTTCTACCTAGACATATGTCAGAGTTCTTCCAGCTGACCAGTGGTGTGCTGGTCGTTCTACCTAGACATATGTCAGTGTTCTTCCAGCTGACCAGTCGTGTGCTGGTCGTTCTACCAAGACATATGTCAGAGTTCTTCCAGCTGACCAGTGGTGTGCTGGTGGTTCTACCTAGACATATGTCAGAGTTCTTCCAGCTGACCAGTCGTGTGCTGGTGGTTCTACCAAGACATATGTCAGAGTTCTTCCTCCAATAATATCTAACCAGATTCATTACTATGACCATAATTGTGTTGGTAAAATGTTACCAAAAAAACACACTTTCCATTTAATTTATGACAATAATCACCACAAATGTGTATGTGTAATTAACAAAATATAGCAGGATAAACCATAGCATTTAGAAGAAGGTACTTTGTATTAATTACAATATCTGCTCACCTTGATATGTGCAAACCAGAGATTGTTCTCATGGATCTGCCGCATGTACCAGGAGTGTTTGAAACCAATGTAGCCACAGAGCAGTATTCCCGTGAAATTCAGTATAAACTGCTGTATACTCCAGCCAAAGATAGTCAAGGATTCTTTCTGATTATTTCCGCTTTTTGTAAATCCATTCCTCTGGTGACTACTTGACTTGTGTCGTCCTCCTTTCCGTCTTCGAACCTCGGTCATTTTTATCCTAGATTACTATATTCCTTTTAATGTATTTAATAAATTCAATAACTGGTATGCACAAAACAGTTTCTGTAGGGCCAGAAATCAAAATATGACAAAACTGCAAACAGAAATACCTACTTAACCTTTATCCTTAAATATTTCTCTAGTGTCTTTGCATGAAGCAATTACAGTGACTAAAACAGATTGCTGTTTTAGTAGAGCTTCTTCAAGCTTTTGTCCTTAGATGTGTCACATCGTTACCACAACTGGAGATAAAGAAAGCGCTGCCAAAATCCAATATCCTATTAGCTTGTTCCTTGCCTCTCAGTCACTGAAATATCCGCTGATAAAATGTTCTTATGTTCACTTTTCTGTCTTGCCCACCATGCTTCCCCAATAAAATCTTAGTTCAGCATCCTTTGTTTGGTACAAACAGTAATCCCTGCAATATATGTTCTCACCCTATTCCCAAACTGTGAAAGTCTCATAGGTTTCCCTGTATCCAAGCTTTATAATGAAGTCACTGGAAAAAATCTATAGTCTCTCAAGCTAGTTATTCTACTTCACTGGAATAGTTAGTGTACAAACCATTTTACTCACACACTAGGTCAGCATCATCTAAGTAAACTGAGCATAACCTAGGGGAACCATTATTTTGCGGCAATTATACTAAGATGACAAGCTGATGACTGTAACACTGTTAACAGTTCTACTGGAAATCAGACAGACATAGCACAAGACCCATCAATAAATTAGACCATATCTGGCATCATTTATTTTGGTCTGCATGTGAGAGTTGAGATGTCCCTAGCATGCACACAGATGCCCGCTCACCATCTCTATTTTCGGATCAATATGTTTCCCAGTTTCCCACGCCAAAGAAAACCTATAACTGGAGTGAAGCTTGTTGTAGTGCAACATACTGGACCTCAGGGGTGTGTAGTTAGTGACTAGACCAGTGATGAGGCTGATTGGAGGGGGGTGGGGGGCGGAGACAATAGTCTGCCTGAGCATACACGCAAGCTACAGACAAGCTGATGGAGACAGAGGATTATACAGATTGAAAGTAGCAGGGAGATGGAGAAAAAGAAAATATTTAAATAAAGTTAGAGATGAACATAAAGAAATAAAAATATACCCGTCAAACAGATGAGATTAGAGAGAAAAAGAAGAGAAAGAAATGTATCGTGAAAGATATAGTGAAAGTGGATGAGAATGAGATCAAATGAAAATAAATATATTGAAATGGAGATGTAAATTTTGGAAATAAATATCAAAAGAGAAGTCAAAGATGATGTGATAAAGAAACTTGAAATTAATCATAAGGTAGCAATGACAAAAGCATTATAACAAAAAAGTATCAGACAGTCATGAAGTTATTAATATTAATTGGTTGACAAAATGCAGAAATTATGACATGATATATATCAATAAATTAAACAGCCCAAGGAGTAAACCCTTCACGTGTTACTACATCTATCAGGTTATTGTGGTTCCAGAGAACTTCTAGCTGCCAGTATTGATGATATTCACAGCTTAAACTTCAATTATGACAAATCATATAACAAAACATTGCTCAATAATGTCCCGCAAAACATAAATAATACAATAGACATGACATAGGATGAAAGTCCAAGTACAAGACCATTTACTCGAATTTCTATGGGGATTATGAAGGTAACCAAGCAGTCCAAATGAAGAAGAATAACTATCAGTTTGAATATTTTTTCCACAATTAAAAAACTAAGTTTATAAGTTCAATATAAATTCTTTACTTGCAGACATGAGTTCAACGTAATTATTACATCTTGAAAACAGATTATTTAAGAACAAATAAAAGATGCAATGTTTTATATATAACACACTTGTAGACTTGTCTTAAATATTTATTTAGTTATAAGTACATGTATATTCATATAAAGAATATGAAATGAGAAAAAAATTAGCGATGCTGAGAGTTTAATTAAACATTGGTATTAGTCTACAAGAAATATATTATCTGCATTACACATATTATTCTTATACATATATATCTTATACTATCTTATACTTATACACATATCATTTCAAAATTATGATATTATGTTAAAAACCTATTTGTCAATTTTAACATTTTATTTTATAGGCTTCATCCTACCACATCACTGAATAGGACATTTCCTGGGTATACTTAGGTTGCCCCTGACTATCAATTAGGCCTGTAAAAAGTTAAATTGAGGTAAAGCAAAACCAAGATACTAGCAAACATGACTTGATCTTTGTCTGTCTCATTTTGATCAGGACACAATGTACCATAACACATCATTTGTAGTAATATTCTACCCCTTAGAATGAAAAAAATTACAAGATCCTATGAATATTTCAATATACATTAAAATTTGAAAAAGCATAGGACAAAGGTATTCACATGTAAAAGTTAAAAACATCACTGAGTCATGGCATTTCATAAAATAGCGTAAACCCAATAGTTACTGAATTGGAATAGTCAGCAAGCAAAATGGCTTTAGGACTTAAAAGAATGTTTCAAATATCATCTCTTGTTTCTGTCCAAGAATAAGCCAGGGGTTGTCAGGGCTGGACATTTTTAATTTTGATAACATTGTCTTAAATCTCCAACAAGAGGGCTATGATGGTCTTTTGTTGCTCACCTGAGTGCTGTAGCCCTGGTGGCTATGATTTTTTATCAGAATTCTTTGAACAATCTTGATACAAGGCCACCAAAGGAATACATAAAGCAAGTATCAAATCTCTAGCTCTTGTGATTTCTGACAAAAATATTTTTAATGTTTTCGTACATAGCTTTATAGGGAAAACTGCTATGCCCTTGACGGCCATGTTATTTGGCAGATCAAAATGTTTTGAACAATTGTGACATAGGAACACCCAAGGAACACAGCTACTAAATATCAAGGCTCTAGCTCTTGTAGTTTTTGGCAAGAAGATTTTCAAAGTTCTCCTATTTAGCCATATATGGAAAATGGCCATGCCCCTGGCGGCCATGTTTTTGGCAGATCGGAATTCTTTGAACAATCTTGATACAGGGCCACCCTAGGAACATGAGTACTAAATATCCCTCTAGCTTTTATAGTTTCTAACAAGATTTTCTGTTTTTCTATATAGCCTTGTAAAGAAAATGGCCACGCCCCTGGTGGCCATGTTTTTTGATAGATCAAAAGTATTTTTTTGTTCCTTGTTCTACTTAAGCTTCTGAGAAAGTTTGGCTGAATTTGGCCCAGTGGTTTCAGAGAAGATATCATTTGAAATCTCTAGCAATATGTCTAGGCACCTCTGCATGCTAAGAAGATTAACAAACGTAGCAAGCTTAAGGCTTATTGAAGCTGGGATGGGATTTGAGATTTGCCAGCATTTTTGCCGATACAGTGCAGCGACATTTCTATCATTATAGCACATGGGCACTTATGAGGTAGGTGCCCAGGGACTGATCCAGCCGCTCCATTATACTGACACCGACAGGAAAACAATGGTATCGCCATGATGTAAAAGGTTCATTATGTCACTCAAAATCTGCTTGTGTGGTGATGTCTCCAAAACCCATAGTTTATAAAAGCTACACCTGATGGTGCTCCTAGGCTGGTGAAAATGGTTAAAAAATAAAAGTGTAGTTTACTTCTTTGATGTGTCATGTTAATTGCTGTTTGTTATGATAAAAATTTATTGACACATATTGTATTGTTAGATTTAACATCCCATCAAAAAAGATTGAAATAATTTCTAGATAACTGTAAAAAATATTGATTTGAAGCTTATAAGAGTGCTGATGTTACTGTGATAATATGCTGTCAACTTCTGACCTGACACTACGACCAACAACATCTGACCTGACACTATGACCAACAACATCTGACCTGACACTATAACTAACAACATCTGACCTGACACTACGACCGACAACATCTGACTTGACACTATGACCAACAACATCTGACCTGCCAACAACATCTGACCTGACACTATGACCAACAACATCTGACCTGCCAACAACATCTGACCTGACACTACGACCAACAACATCTGACCTGACACTAAGACCAACAACATCTGACCTGACACTATGACCAACAACATCTGACCTGACACTAAGACCAACAACATCTGACCTGACACTACGACCAACAACATCTGATCTGACACTACAACCAACAACATCTGACCTGACACTATTTGACCTGACACTATGACCAACAACATCTGACCTGACACTATGACCAACAACATCTGACCTGAAACTATGACCAACAACATCTGACCTGACACTATGACCAACAACATCTGACCTTACACTATGACCAACACAATCTGACTTGACACTATGACCAACAACATCTGATCTGACACTATGACCAACTACATCTGACCTGACACTATGACCAACAACATCTGACCTGACACTATGACCAACAACATCTGACCTGACACTATGACCAACAACATCTGATCTGACACTATGACCAACTACATCTGACCTGACACTATGACCAACTACATCTGACCTGACACTATGACCAACAACATCTGACATGACACTATGACCAACAACATCTGACCTGACACTACACCCAACAACATCTGATCTGACACTATGACCAACTACATCTGACCTGACACTATGACCAACAACATCTGACATGACACTATGACCAACAACATCTGACCTGACACTACACCCAACAATATATGACCTGACACTGACCAACAACATCTGACCTGACACTATGACCAACAACATCTGACCTGACACTATGACCAACAACATCTGACCTGACACTATGACCAACAACATCTGACCTGACACTATGACCAACAACATCTGACCTGACACTACGACCAACAACATCTGATCTGACACTATGACCAACTACATCTGACCTGACACTATGACCAACAACATCTGACCTGACACTACGACCAACAACATCTGACCTGACACTACAACCAACAACATCTGACCTGACACTATCTGACCTGACACTGACCAACAACATCTGACCTGACACTATGACCAACATCATCTGACTTGACACTATGACCAACAACATCTGACTTGACACTACGACCAACAACATCTGACCTGACACTACAACCAACAACATCTGACCTGACACTATCTGACCTGACACTGACCAACAACATCTGACCTGACACTATGACCAACAACATCTGACCTGACACTATGACCAACAACATCTGATCTGACACTATGACCAACAACATCTGACCTGACACTACGACCAACAACATCTGACCTGACACTACGACCAACAACATCTGATCTGACACTATGACCAACAACAACTGACCTGACACTGAGTCAACATGCTGAGGAATAGCTCTTTTGTTACAAAGTAGATGATTCATTTATATTGTGTCACTATACAAAATATTATGTTTTAAACAGCATGTTTAAACTGAGGATGAAAGGATCTCTTTAGTGAATATTAATTTTGCAAACAAAAACAGCAACTATTTGTAGGTCTGTATAATTAACATCATCATATCAAATATGGTCTATGCACTGTAGTCTACCACTGAAAGTAAATGTGTTTGTACACAGAGGACTGACACTATACAATGTATATCTATGGGAACATGCATTATCTTACTGGTGTTTTTATACCAAAACAACTGTTGTTTTAGATGCATTTTTGTTGTTCTTTAGTTTTATATTCACTTTAAATACCATACTTTGCAGAATTGTGAGTTTAAGTACTATTTGCTTAAGCCATAGCACCAAATGTTTATTATCAGATTGTATACAAAAACTTACTTTCATCATACTTAATATTACATGTTCTGTTAGAAGTTACAAAACAAATGAAAAGGTGGTATATAATCATAACAATAAATAACTAGAGCTATGATTTTGTTTGCTAGTTTTTTTATCTCTTGGTTATAAAAAGTTGGGTATATAAGAAGTCTTAATAGTTGAATAGTTTATGCTTTACCTCTCTGAAAATGATGATAATAAAGATATAATTTTTGGACTAAAGTACTGTAAAACCTCATTAAAAGGACCACTGGTTCTTTTTTAAAGTTTCTCATTAAGCTAAGTGGACCTCTTATTAAGTTCATATATAATACTATTATATCTACTAAAAAGTGGAATATTATATTGTATTTATATTATATTATCTAGTGTACTTATTACACAAATATAGCCTAGTCTTCAGATCAATATATAGTTTTAAGGATCTGGGTAATGTGATATTGACAAAAGACATAGTCTGATAGTCACATTAGCCAGGTTCGCAAAACTATACATTGACTGAATCGTAAGTCTTTACTTGCTATATCACATACCCTATGAAATAATGCTTTCATTATTGTTGTTTTTTGTATAACGATCCATCCACACTTCTCATTTAACAAAAAACATTTAAAGATTTAAAGATGTTTATCCCTTTGACCAGCGTTCATTTTCTTAATCTGTTCTCACATTTTTTCCTGACAGATAATCATGAAAAGCATTCATTGTAACCGAGGTTACACTTTTTGTTCATTTCTTGGTTACATTTTTCCTTAATGTTATCAAATCATAATTAGACACACTGATAAACTGTTGATTTCTTTTACCAGACGCCATGTTGTTGTAGCAATAGTGCACATAAATAGAACACAACCACCAGTGCTACATTCTCGGTGAAAACGAAGACTGACCTCAGGTAATCACCGTCATGCAGAGTCAATCCCTTTTGCTTTCAAAATTCATTTTCTCATAACTCTTGATGCTGTCACAAACGACACCACCCAAAAATTAGACTACATGTACCAGATTGAGCATAAGTGGGAATGTCAACATTTAACCTTTTTCCAGGTAGATTAACTGTTTATAATTAATTACCGTATATACTCGATTATAAGATGGGGATTTTTCCTTAGAAAATAGCCTTCAAAGTGGAGGGCCCTTCTTATAACCAAGATCTTCAATCTATCAATTCGTAGGGCTGGGAGAGTTGCGAGAACATCCTGATCCACGCGTCGATTCAATATTAATTTCTTGATCTATGCCATCAAATCTGGCGTGTACACAATAAACTGGGGCACAGTGTCTTATATAACACAGTACACACAGTCTCATTAGGCAAACAATCATGCCCGTTTACAAATACACCAGTAATATAGTGAATTTCACAAATCAAGTATCAGCAACTGCTGAAAATTTCACCCCGTCCTATAAAAAGGTCAACTTAGAAAACCTCAGATTTGGGAGGCAAACTAGGGGCCCCATTTTACAAGCAGGTGGCCTTACAGTCACGAATATTCATACTCATTTAATTGCTCCTAATGATAACAGAATCTAATGGGTATCTGTTTATGTTTATTGTGTGTGCACTTCTATTAAAATTACTGGATGAAGTGATATCCCTTAACTCTTATGGGGTAGTGCCCCTTAAAATGTTTGCTGGGTAGTACCTCTGACATCATAACACAGTAAAAGATCTACTAGAAACATGTTTATGTTTGGATCCGAAATATAGCAAAGAACATCTAGAATCTCAGAATATTGTACCATTGGGTATGGACTCAGAAATTAATTCTGGGTAAACTTGCTTACAGTAAACAGGCAACCTTGTAGGCCTTCTTCAAGGATAAAAGTTCAAACTCATCTATTTAAGGGCTGAATTCACTGGCATAAATCTGGCCACATATGCACTTCTTTCACAAACAACAAGAACCTACAATATCTCCTAAGTAGAACCACTGACAGTTAAGGGATCAACCAAAGGAATCATTACATGAAGTTGATTTAACCTGATTGTTCAATATTCAAGGCCATGGCTGTGGAGAAACACTCCAGGTAAATGCTGTTTTTTTTTTGTTTTTTGGGGGTTTACGGCACACCTACACTTGATAGGTCATACGGCGCCGAAAACGTTAAAGTCAAACTACCCAGGTAAATGCCTTTATGCAATGCAATAGGTTGGGGGCATTAAAAAAAAGTTAAAATTAAGTTATCAGTTATACCTATATGTTGTTGGTGTTTGGGGCCATGTTGCTTTTGGCACCATCCAGAGTTATATGAAAGCTGAATTTTGGAAGCACAAAGGACTGACCCTGCATAACCTTGACGGGCCACAGTCAATAAATGCCTGGAAAAAAACCAGTGTGTGTAAAGAAACAATTATGCATTTCGATGGAGACTAGATGTGCAAATTGTGTCCAGGCATGCTTCCAATGTTCACATAAAATATTATTATCTGTTTAAACTAGAAGTTCATGAGATTATATTGTGTAATGCGCATAAACATGAAATGCCAATTTACAAATGAAAAATGCTCATCTATCATTTAATGATGTCATGAATATAAGGTAAGTTAATCAAATAATAAAAATAAACTGATGCATTTGCATCCCCTTTATAATTATACAGTTAGTAAGACTGTTGGATACCATATTACCATGTGCAGTCATGTGATCAGATCACTTGTACTTAATTACTCAGACCTATGGCCTTCTCAATCAGATTAGGACCCATCTGAATACAACACCAGGCATTATTCTGCAATATTTCAGGCAACACTAAATATATTTTTTACACTTCTGTCCTCCTAAATGGCCTTGCCCTTTGCAATCAATGTTTTTGACATAACATGTAATTGTCTATACTGAAGTGCTTACTGACAAGAGTTATATTGTCACAGCTTTTATTGATTGTTGCTACTAACAATACAGGAATTACTCAGATAAAGCTTGTCTAGCCCACTCTGCATAGGAAACAGCTGCTATACCAATAAAACCAGAATAAAATGTGAGAAATACAACATTATTTGTATAATCCAATTTAGATAGGAACAACCTACAGTGGTTTGAGGTCATCTTAATTTCTTATTAACTACTATGGATTTCAAACTGTCAGTAGTAGATGTGGTTTCTGAAACAGAGTTTTCCAGCTAGGCAACAGATCAACATTTCACAACCATAGCTACAAGCTACAAGTTTTTCTCACCTCTAAATTTCTCAGCACATACAGCTTTCAACTCACAAATGAGTTGTATCTAAATTGTAAATTTACTCAACACATACAGCTTTCAACTTGCAACTGAGTTGTATTTAAATTGTAAATTTTTCAACACATACAGCTTTGAACACACAACTGAGTTGTATCTAAATTATAAATATCTACACACATACAGCTTTCAACTCACAACTGAGTTGTTTCTTAATTCTAAATTTCTCAGCATATAAAGCTTTCAACTCACAAATGAGTTGTATCTAAATTGTAAATTTACTCAACACATACAGCTTTCAACTTGCAACAGAGTTGTATTTAAATTGTAAATTTTTCAACACATACAGCTTTGAACACACAACTGAGTTGTATCTAAATTATAAATATCTACACACATACAGCTTTCAACTCACAACTGAGTTGTTTCTTAATTCTAAATTTCTCAGCATATAAAGCTTTCAACTCACAACTATTTGATGACTACACTTCATGTGAAGAGATTTTCCAGCTAATCTGTAGTGTACTAGTGGTTCTACCTGAACAAGGTTAGGGGTCTTCCTCCACTAAAATTACCAGTAACTGGATGTTGCCAATATGACCATAATTGTGTTAGTGTGGTGTAATAAAAAATATCAACAAAAAACAACTACACCCTGCAAAGGATATTCCCCTGGATCCAAACGATCAGAGGTCGTGATTTGTTAGTCCATTGCCACTTATTAACATTGGACAACTCAAAGAAATGGGGGAATGGTATACAGTCATTTCTCATTATTATACAGTATATATGCAATGGTAGCTGTGTTGATCATTTGACTAATAGTACAGAGAGTCAATCACAATTTGGTCATTCTGATGTCAAAAATGATGGTTCAGTGAAAAGTCTATAAAGGTGAGGAAAAGAGCATTGCATTATGATATCTGTGCATACTATATGTCCCTTTTTTACAGCTTTTTACTCAGACTCCAACAACACAAGTTACATCACAGACAAAACTGAAAGCAATTATGTATAATATCAAATAGCATGCATTTGACAGTTCAGTGATTGTCAAAAGTTGACCCATGACCTTTGAGGAGTGAGGTTTAACTGGCTCTATTGATCAACCAATGGTGAGGGACTGAGCATGTACACATCACCTTATCAATCTGCCACCTCACAAACTTATGAATAAACAATTAATATATGTACATGCGATGCCATGGCATAGTTGTAAAATCACTGATTTGCTACTGCTCTGACTGCATAGCCCCACTGTGGGTTTGAATCCTGTTTGGGGCAAAGGACTTTATGTGGGAAGGTCATCCAGCTGACCTGCAGTGTGCCGGTGGTTCTACTCGGATATTTGTCTGGGGTCTTCCTCCAACAAAACAGCTGAATGATGCTATGATGATCATAGTTCACTGTGGTGTATCTAAAAAACAAAAATTTATTTATGTACATGTGATATTTAGTGTCTTCTAAATGTATGACCAACTACATCAGCCTAGCAAGTGGCTACATACATTACTCAGTATGTTGCTGTCTAGACTAGTTAATACACATCAATCTGGTCTCGCCTAAACAATAATGATAAATTACCAGACGAGTACATGTATAATTTGTGTTAAGTTGTACCATACCAGCACTATTTCAGTTATACCAAGATGGTGTCCAATTGAAGCAGATAAACCCTCTGCTTGCTATTAAGGTACTTAAATGGCCTTGGCAAAAAAGTGTAGATCCAGATCAGCCAGCTTCCTGCTGGATTCTATCTGATCAGGATATGCACTCTTTGTTGCTGAGTCTGTAGCAATTTGTCTAGGAACCTTTGTCTGCTGATGTAAGAAGATGAGCAGGAATAAGTGTTGGTAATTAACAATTGCAGCCAACTAAGGGCTACATGCTGCTTACACTTTAATGGCATGCTTTGAGCAGCCCTTTTATAAATACCTATAAAGTAAAACAGATGCTGCTGAAATGTGAAACCAATAAAATTGGCACCAATGCTGGCTACATTATGAATGCATGATATAAAACTACCAAAAAGTAAAATTTACGGATACTAGGGCTTGGCAAATACCCAGGGTTGTCATTAGGAGGCGGCTGGCGGCCGTTTTGACCGCCTTAAATGAAAATCGGGCCGCCTCAAATTTGAAAAAAAAATGAAAAATGGTCAAGAGCATGCCCCGGACCCCCCTAGCAACTCTTCGCACCTTCGGCGCTCGCATAGCCTAGTCTCCTCAAAAGTCAATTGAGCCTGCTCAAAATATTTCTAGTGACAACCCTGAATACCACAGGGGTAAAAGCAAGAAAAAATAAACCAAATACTTTTGTTTGATTCCTGACAGTAGACTTCTAGTATACCTTGGAAGATGAGTGAAGATGGTGTGCAAAACCAAAAGAAAGTCCTAAAGTCTTTGGTATGTCTTAACCAGGGATTAAACCTGCGACTTAACAGACCTGTGGTCAAGACTCTTCCTGCCATGCCAGTAGGGTGAGTATTACATTACTTTTGTTCTACTTTGATAATTTCATCATATGCACTCAGTAATATTCATCATGAACATGCCAAGCTAAAACTGGTAGAAGAAAATGAGCGACATGGCAGGTCATTTGTTGTTAAGTTACAAATTTACTATTTCTTCTACTTACACTGTTGCATTGTTACATGACAAGCAGACTATAAACATTGGTTCAATACAATCAAACTGAAAAATATTGAGCACACTTTTAATCTTAAAAACAAAATATAACATTTCTGAATATGTATTTCTAAGGGGAGTAACCCAGTTAAGAACAATAGTTGCAAGAAGTACAAGGTTGTCTTCTGTGTGTAGGTTATATGCCCCTTTTTATACCAAGCATGTAAAACAGAAAGAAAATCATTTAGATGAAACATGAAACATTTAAGGAGAGCAGGTGCAAGTTAAAATTACAAACTAAAACCAATTATTTGTTATTTTATGAACAAATGTAATCCAAATTAATGAGGATCATGTGCAAAAGTTTAAACAAACAAGTTATTTTGATAGGGGTCTCAATATTAATAAAAAAAATGCTACAATTTAATAATTGCACCATATATGTCATTTCATACAGAATGAAAGCAATTTAAATTTAAATTAAAAAAAACACAACTGGATGTCATATTGAACGAAACTCTTATTTTTGTGGTCTTCCAGTTGACATGGATGCCAGTTCTACCTAGATATCATTCTTCCAATCAAAGGTGAATATCATCATTTTATTAACAGTTGTATTAATCTTTCAACACACATATGTATATCTAAAAAACATACTGATACGGAAACAATCAATCAGCCAAGTGGACAAATCTTACCTTGATGTTAGTGAACCACATGTTATTCTCAGTGAATTTGTGCCATATAGTACTTGTGAACATATCCAAGTACCAACATGGCCATTATGCCAAGTGATATATTGAGCACAGTAATTGCATCCTGGAGTCCATTGCTTCCTGATGCTACCTCTGCTGCTGCGGATGATGATGCCACTGATGATGATGCAAGTCGCCGAGTAGATTCCTTCTTGGCTGACTTTCTTGACCGCACTTCACCCATGGTGTATGGATTTTACATAGATTTCTGGAGAATAAAAAGTAGTTGTTTCCTTTATTGAAAGGATAGTACACATGTAGTTTTAATATATTAAAATGGTAATAAACAACTGGATACAACTTTTGGCTGAGTGGTGAAACTTTGCCACAGCAACACTACTTCAGTCATTCACTACAGTCTTCAAAATTAATTTTCAACAACTACATGCCATTTAGGCCTGTAACAATTATAAATTTTATAAGACAGCCAAAAAAATGTTACAGGCCTGAAGATCAAATTTACAGGCCAATAAAAAAGATTCTACAGCCACCCCTCCAACACCTCGCCCCTCCCTCCCCCCTTCCTCCCTCCAAAAAAGATGTTATGCATGATGAATTTAATATTTTGTACTTCAAAACATTTTACCAGTACTTTTGATTGAATATCTGTTCTAAATTTTAGGTATGATCAATATTTTCAAAATAATGTATTTCAAAAAGTAATTTGCACCTTTGTTATAAGAAAAGGTGTCTGATATCTTCTTAAACTTTCTGTAATAGTCTCCTACTTATGTTATTTCATAAAAATCTATAACCGAGACAATGTCAGTAGGCACAAGAAACTGATTTCAACAAATCACACGATCAGCAACATGTCACATGATCGGCAGTTGCCAAGAAAGATCAACTTGAAAAATCACATTAAAATGTCCATCCTATATAATGTTTTAACAGATACATCACTAAAATATTATCCAATATCAATAATACTGTTAAGAGGTCCTAGTCCTTGATAAAAGAAAATAGACAAACAGGCCATTTACTAATCGTTGATTTCTCGTCAATACTTAAGTCATCCTATAATTGAACATGTGACTGGCTCTGACATCATCGAAGCCACACATAACGTTAAATACAGATTACAAAATGTTTCAAAGAATCAATCAACTGCAAAAGTACATCATAAATATAAAACTTATCTTAAATAAATGAGTTAACTGCATAACGAACTGAAGAAAGAATAGCAATTACCAATATCATAATATATTACATCTGCAGAACAAGTCAGTCAATTAGCAATACTATGTATAAATAGCAACTTTAATTTTCATAGTTGTATTTTACTCTATCAACATTATTAGCATGTAATAGTATACATTGAACAATTGAAAGAAAACATCACATATCATGAGTTTAACCAACCATTGAATATCTGAATGACATATCCACACATAAGCAAATGACCTGAAATCCCTATTATAAATGCCAGTTAGGACTCGTAGTAAAATTACAATATTGACCTAATGTTCAATAAGAGGATTTTGTCTAGACGTTGTTCTAACTATTTTATAGCTGTTTTAATCTGGTGTGAAAGAAAAGTGAACAAGGCTTATCAAAGCAGGTCAGTATCTCATTCCCTGTATTGCACTCTAGAACTTTAGATACTGCTACAACTGCTTCTTCTACCACTACAGTCTCACCACATTTCTACTACTGTTACTTTAACTACTATAACTTCTACTACTACCACCACTACTACTACCACTACTACTACTACTACTCCTACTACCACTACTACTACCACTACTACTACAACTACCACTATCACTACTACTACTTCTACTACTACTACCACTATCACTACTTCTAGTTCTACTACTACTACCACTACCACTACTTTTACTACCACTACCACTACCACCACTTCCACTACTACTACTACCACTACTACTACTACTACAACTACCACTACTACTATTACCACTACTACCACTACCACTACTACTATTACCACTACTACCACTACTACCACTACTACTACTACCACTATCACTACTACTACTACCACTATCTCTACTACTACTACTACCACTATCACTACTACTACTACCACTACTACCACTTCCACTACTACCACAACCACTATCACTACTCCCACTACTACTACTTCTACTACTACTACGACTATCACTACTACTACTACCACTATCACTTCTACTACTACTACTACTACCATTACTACTACCACTACCACTACTACCACTACCACTATCACTACTACCACTACCACTACTACTACTACCACTACTACCACTATCACTAGTCTACTACCACTACTACTACTTCTACTACTACTACCATTACCACTATCACTACTACTACTACCACTATCAACTACTACTACTACTACCATTAATACTACCACTACCACTACTACTACTACCACTACTACCACTACCACTATCACTACTACCACTACCACTACCACTACTACTACTACCACTATCACTACTCCCACTACTACTACTTCTACTACCATTACCACTATCACTACTACTACTACCACTATCACTACAACTACTACTACTGCCATTACTACTACCACTACTACTACTACTACCACTACCACTATCACTACTACCACTACCACTACTACTTCTACCACTACCACTATCACTACTACCACTACCACCACCACTACTACCACTACCACTATCACTTCTACTACTGGTACAACCACATGAGCCACTTTTATAAGTTCTACCACTACTGCTTCAGTTAACTGAAAGATGAAACTTATTCATGATGAGATAGCAAGATATATAAACTAAAGAAATGTTAAAACATAGGGTTTTAAAACAAACCACAAACAAGAAATTCTTATACTCCTAGAAAATTATCACCAAAAATGAGACACACCAGTCAATGATCATCTACACTTCTGTCCTGGTAAAAAATAAAATCCATTACTTCCTGATTCATTTCGCTCCATTTCTCTACCTGAGGCTACAGCATCATTATTTATATTTATTGATATTTACACAAGTTAAAAATTGTGTATGAATACAAAAATTGTATATGAATACATCAATGAAGTTTAGAAAACAGCAGCATGTTGATTACCATATTTACGCAAATGAAACAGCGCTGTGCCTACTCTATACTAGTTTTAAATACTAGTTTTGAATGGTAAATGAATTAAAACTGATGTAACCTTTACCTGTAAGCAATTAAAGGTTTGCAAATAATGGTCTCTTTAAGCTGTTCTGTCGTAAGTCAACTGCACAAAGCATTGGAAAGCAGGCAAGTCTTCAGCTGCAAAATAACTACCTACACTCCAGTGATTTGAACCTTAATCCTGCTTGTAAACCTGGTCAAGAGCTTAGAAGGCATAAAGGAAAACAGCCTCAAAACTAACTCTTCAATAAAAGTCAGTAGATGTTAATATGAAAACAGAAGAAAATGGCAAGTATGTAATAAGGCCAAAATTATAATATTTTGTTTTTAGTAAGATTCAATCCTAAGATTTTAACAGGTTTCAATCCACTTGCATGACAGTCCTGTGATCTACAGAATGTGCCACAGATTCTTGGTACACCCTTGTTTAAAATGCTTTTATTTCATTTTAGATTTAGACAAGTACAATTTTGACAATCACATTTCAACATAACTTAAAAAGTTATGATTTTAACAGGTTTCAAACAGTGCTTGTCAGTTCATTTCGATTTAGGTTCGGCCCAATGAGGGGTCAATCACTATTGTTTTGTTCAGTCTTATGTGCCATATATATTTTGATTTAATTCTATAACAATAAACCTGCTCTCTCTTTCTCTCTCTCTCTCTCTCTCTCTCTCTCTCTCTCTCTCTCTCTCTCTCTCTCTCTCTCTCCTCTCTCTCCTCTCTCTCTATTATATATATATATATATCTATAGATGGATGGATGGATGGATGGATATACAGATGGGTGGGCATATGGATGGATGGATGGATATACAGATGGGTGGGCATATGGATGGATGGATGGATGGATGGATGGATGGACAGACATACTGTTTTTTCAAAATTAAAAAAAAAACATTTCTGAATCTGAGGGAGGTGAATTATAGCAGTTACAAAGTAATCATTTCAATTGTTGTGTTCATCTTTTAATTACTCTCCTTTACAAAGACTATGCAGGTCATCACCAATCTCATTTAAACCGCCACATCTATTCATCACTTGCTTACTGGAGCACAAATGTACCAGGACTTGCTTAAATCATCAGCATCAATAACAACTGGTTTGTAATATGTGTAAAATGAAGAATTGTTTACCTATCTTTTGGCAATCAAACTGGTAACCAATTGATCTTCTAATAAAATGTTTCATGTAGTATTGTGTTACCTTTATTGATTTTCATTACAAGATCTAAACAGTGTGTACATACCATACATGACAATTGCAATGATTAAGTCATCAGCTGTCATGGTTATGTCACCAGCTGTTAAGGTAAAGTTACCAGTTGTCATGGTAAAGTCAGCAGTTATCATGGTAAAGTCACAAGAGTTGTAAGTTTACATGGTAAAGTCCCCCATAATGTCAAGGTTACATAATTAATTGTCATGGTAAAGTCACCAGTTGTCATGGTAAAGTCAGCCTAGATGTCAAGATAAAGTCACTAATTGTCATGGTAAAGTCACCAGTTGTCATGGTAAAAACACCAGTTGACATGGTAAAGTCACCAGTTTACATCATAAAGTCACCGGGGATGTCAAGAGAAAGTCACTAATTGTCACAGTAAAGTAACAAGTTGTCATGGTAGAGTCACCAAATGTTATAGTAAAGTACACCTATAGCATAGGTTAAGTCAACAATTGTCAAGGTTAAGTCACCAATTGTAAAGGTAAAGTCACCAAATGTCAACGTAAAGACACCATTGGTCAAGGTTAAGTTACCAATTGTCAAGGTAAAGTCACCCTCTGTCATGGTAGAGTCACTTAATGTCGTGGTAAAAACAATTGTTAAGGTTGTCACCAAATGTCAAGGTAAAGTCACCTATTGTCAAGGTAAAGTCACCAGTTGTCAAGGTAATGTGACCTACTGTCAAGGTTTAGTCATCAACTGTCAAGGTAAAGTCATCAATTGCCAAGGTAAGGTCACCATTTGTCAACATAAAGTCACCAATTGTCAACATAAAGTCATCAATTGTCAAGGTAAGGTCACCATTTGTCAAGGCAATGTCACCAATGGTCAAGGTTAGGTCACCAAATGTCAAGGTAAAGTAAAAAATTGACAAGGTAAAGTCACCAGTTGTTAAGGTAATGTGACAAACTGTCAAGGTAGTCACCAACTTTCAACATAAAGTCACCAAATATCAACAAAAAATCACCAATTGTCAACATAAAGTCAACAATTGTCAAGGTGACCAGTTGTCAGAATAAAGTCACCCATTTTCAAGGTAAAGTCACCAGTTGTCAAGGTAAAGTCACCAATTGTAAAGGTAAAGCCACCAACTGTCGTGGTTCCCCGATTGTCATGGGAAAGTCACCAATTGTTATGGTACAGTCACCAGTTGACATGGTAAAGTAACCAGTTGCAATGATAAAGATACCAGTTGACACAGCAGTAATAACGTGTCAAAAGTTGACATGGCAAACTTGCCAGAGTTATCATGGTAATGTCACCAATTGTCAAGTTAAAGTCACCAATTGTCAAACCAAAGTCACCAATTGTCAAGGTAAAGTCAGCAGTTGACATGCTTAAGTCACCAAATGTCAAGGTGAAGTCACCAGTTGTCATGGTAAAATCACTGATTGCCATGGTAGTCTTCAGTTGACATGATAAGGTCACCAGTTGTCATGGCAAAGTCACCACTTGCCATGGTACTGTCACCAATTGTCAAGGTAAAGTTACCAATTGTCAAGGTAAAGACACCAAATGTCGAGGTAAAGTCACCAAATGTCAAGGTAAAGTTACCAATTGACATGCCAAAGTCACCAAATGTCGAGGTAAAGTCACCAAATGTCAAGGTAAAGTTACCAATTGACATGCCAAAGTCACCAAATGTCAAGGTAAAGTCACCAGTTGTCGGGGTAAAAGTCACAATTGTCAAGGTAAAGTCACCCATTATTGTCATTAAGTCAGAAGTTATCATGGTAAAGTCAGCAGTTGTCATGATTAAATCTTCAGACTTGTCATGGTAAAGTCACCAGAGTTGTCAAGGTAAAGACATCAGTTGACACAGTAGTGACAACTATCAAGAGTTAACATGGCAAACTCGCCAGAGTTTTCATGGTAATGTCACCAATTGTCAAGGTAAAGTCACCAAAATGTCAAACCAAAGTCACCAATTGTCAAGGTAAAGTCCCCAGTTGACATGGTAAAGTCACCGATTGCCATGATAAGGTCACCAGTTGTCATGGCAAAGTCACCGCTTGCCATAGTACTGTCACCAATTGTCATGATAAAGACACCAGTTGACATGGTATGGTAAAGTCACCAAATATAGTGGTAAAGTCACCAATTGTCAAGGTAAAGTCACCAAATGTCGAGGTTAAGTCACCAGTTGATATGATAAAGTCACCAGTTGTCATGGCAAAGTCACCGCTTGCCATAGTACTGTCACCAATTGTCATGATAAAGACACCAGTTGACATGGTATGGTAAAGTCACCAAATATAGTGGTAAAGTCACCAATTGTCAAGGTAAAGTCACCAAATGTCGAGGTTAAGTCACCAGTTGATATGATAAAGTCACCAGTTGTCATGGCAAAGTCACCGCTTGCCATAGTACTGTCACCAATTGTCATGATAAAGACACCAGTTGACATGGTATGGTAAAGTCACCAATTGTCAAGGTAACGTTACCAATTGACATGCTAAAGTCACCAAATGTCAAGGTAAAGTCACCAGTTGTCAAAGTAATGGGATGGGATGGGATTAGCCGGCATTTTTGCTGATACTGCGAAGCGACATTTCTATCATTATAGCACAGGGGCACTTATGAGGTGCCCCGGGACTGAACCCGGCCGGTCCATTATACTGACACCAACAAGTCAGGCGTAATGCTGTCCCCTTAGCCCCGAACATTAGGAGGGAAGCGACTACAACCAACTTTAAAGTCTTTGGTTTGACCCGGCCGGGGTTCAAACCCACGACCTCCCGATCCGCAAGCCGACGCTCTACCACCTGAGCTTTTGCGGCAGGTTTGTCAGGGTAAAGTCACCAATTGTAATGGTAAAGTCACCAACTGTCATTGTAAAGTCACCCGAGATGTCATCATTAAGTCAGAAGTTATCATGGTAAAGTCAGCAGTTGTCATGGTTAAATCATCAGACTTGTCATGGTTAAGACACCAGAGTTGCCAAGGTAAAGTTACCAGAGTTGTCAAGATTAAGTTACCAGAGTTGTCATGGTGAAGTCACCAGTTGTCACTGTAAAGTCACCAGAGCTGTAATGGTAAAGTCAGAAATTATCATGGAACAGTCAGCAGTTGTCAGGGTAAAGTCAGAAACTATCATGGAACAGTCAGCAGTTGTCAGGGTAAAGTCAGAAACTATCATGGTACAGTCAGCAGTTGTCAGGGTAAAGTCAGAAACTATCATGGTACAGTCAGCAGTTGTCAGGGTAAAGTCAGAAACTATCATGGTACAGTCAGCAGTTGTCAGGGTAAAGTCAGAAACTATCATGGTACAGTCAGCAGTTGTCAGGGTAAAGTCAGAAACTATCATGGTACAGTCAGCAGTTGTCAGGGTAAAGTCAGAAACTATCATGGAACAGTCAGCAGTTGTCAGGGTAACGTCAGAAACTATCATGGAACAGTCAGCAGTTGTCAGGGTAACGTCAGAAATTATCATGGTACAGTCAGCAGTTGTCAGGGTAAAGTCAGAAACTATCATGGTACAGTCAGCAGTTGTCAGGGTAAAGTCAGAAACTATCATGGTACAGTCAGCAGTTGTCAGGGTAAAGTCAGAAACTATCATGGTACAGTCAGCAGTTGTCAGGGTAACGTCAGAAACTATCATGCTACAGTCAGCAGTTGTCAGGGTAAAGTCAGAAACTATCATGCTACAGTCAGCAGTTGTCAGGGTAAAGTCAGAAACTATCATGGTACAGTCAGCAGTTGTCAGGGTAAAGTCAGAAACTATCATGGTACAGTCAGCAGTTGTCAGGGTAAAGTCAGAAACTATCATGGTACAGTCAGCAGTTGTCAGGGTAAAGTCAGAAACTATCATGGTACAGTCAGCAGTTGTCAGGGTAAAGTCAGAAACTATCATGGAACAGTCAGCACTTGTCAGGGTAACGTCAGAAACTATCATGGAACAGTCAGCAGTTGTCAGGGTAACGTCAGAAATTATCATGGTACAGTCAGCAGTTGTCAGGGTAACGTCAGAAACTATCATGGTACAGTCAGCAGTTGTCAGGGTAAAGTCAGAAACTATCATGGTACAGTCAGCAGTTGTCAGGGTAAAGTCAGAAACTATCATGGTACAGTCAGCAGTTGTCAGGGTAAAGTCAGAAACTATCATGGTACAGTCAGCAGTTGTCAGGGTAAAGTCAGAAACTATCATGGTACAGTCAGCAGTTGTCAGGGTAAAGTCAGAAACTATCATGGTACAGTCAGCAGTTGTCAGGGTAAAGTCAGAAACTATCATGGTACAGTCAGCAGTTGTCAGGGTAACGTCAGAAACTATCATGGTACAGTCAGCAGTTGTCGGGGTAATGTCAGAAACTATCATGGAACAGTCAGCAGTTGTCAGGGTAAAGTCAGAAACTATCATGGTACAGTCAGCAGTTGTCAGGGTAAAGTCAGAAACTATCATGGTACAGTCAGCAGTTGTCAGGGTAAAGTCAGAAACTATCATGGTACAGTCAGCAGTTGTCAGGGTAAAGTCAGAAACTATCATGGTACAGTCAGCAGTTGTCATGGTAACGTCAGAAACTATCATGGTACAGTCAGCAGTTGTCAGGGTAACGTCAGAAACTATCATGGTACAGTCAGCAGTTGTCATGGTAACGTCAGAAACTATCATGGTACAGTCAGCAGTTGTCAGGGTAACGTCAGAAACTATCATGGTACAGTCAGCAGTTGTCATGGTAAAGTCAGAAACTATCATGGTACAGTCAGCAGTTGTCAGGGTAAAGTCAGAAACTATCATGGTACAGTCAGCAGTTGTCATGGTAACGTCAGAAACTATCATGGTACAGTCAGCAGTTGTCATGGTAACATCAGAAACTATCATGGTACAGTCAGCAGTTGTCAGGGTAAAGTCAGAAACTATCATGGTACAGTCAGCAGTTGTCATGGTAACGTCAGAAACTATCATGGTACAGTCAGCAGTTGTCAGGGTAACGTCAGAAACTATCATGGTACAGTCAGCAGTTGTCAGGGTAACGTCAGAAACTATCATGGTACAGTCAGCAGTTGTCAGGGTAACGTCAGAAACTATCATGGTACAGTCAGCAGTTGTCAGGGTAAAGTCAGAAACAATCATGGTACAGTCAGCAGTTGTCAGGGTAAAGTCAGAAACTATCATGGAACAGTCAGCAGTTGTCAGGGTAAAGTCAGAAACTATCATGGTACAGTCAGCAGTTGTCATGGTAACGTCAGAAACTATCATGGTACAGTCAGCAGTTGTTATGGTAACGTCAGAAATTATCATGGTACAGTCAGCAGTTGTCAGGGTAAAGTCAGAAACTATCATGGTACAGTCAGCAGTTGTCAGGGTAAAGTTAGAAACTATCATGGTTCAGTCAGCAGTTGTTAGGGTAAAGTTACCAGTTGTCATGGTGAAGTCACCAGTTGTCATGGTAAAGTTACCAGTTGTCATGGTGAAGTCACCGGTTGCCAGGGTAAAGTTAACAGTTGTCATGGTGAAGTCACTGGTTGTCATGGTAAAGTTACCAGTTGTCATGGTAAAGTCACCACTTACCTGTGTTCTAGGTGGAGATGTATTGCTGTTCATTTGACATAACACTCTAAAGGGATATTTTCAAATAGTTTACAAAAAGTTATGCCAGTATTTTTTTCAAAATAACAAAGCCATGTAAGCAGACAAATATTTTTGTAATTGACCTATAGGCCAGATGCTTCATTTTTAAAGTTAACCTAGACAGTTTTGAAAGAGAATGATTGATTTTCAATTGATTATACATTTAATGAGTACAGATATTCACTAACTAGATATTAAAAGAAGAGTAATGGTAATTAATTTTCACAATGCAAATTATTAAAAATAAATCAATTATTTAATCATCACAATTCATAACAGTGCACTAATATGGATTATCCATTGGAAGAGCTGCGTCTTTCCTACATTTGAATACTAAAGGTCTGGTCTGCCAGTTTGTATTCATTTTAATCACTTGCCAAATATTCAGAAACTGATATTATTCATTTTTATAAAAAAAAAAAAATGAAATTATAACACAAAAAAACACATCTTGATTCCATTGGGGAAAAATATTCAAGAAGTTTATTTTAAACATTACTCGCTTACTTAAAGGGTTGGTTTGAATTGTGAAAAGTATTCAAAATTTACATGAAGACCAGGTTTTGAGAAGTTAAAAACTAGCCATTTTTAATATTTTACTTAACTCCATTCACTGATAACTTTGACACAATGTTCCTTTTCATTTCCTTTTTAATTCTGGCAAAATTACCAACTGGCAGACATCACCTTTAACAGGCAGAACATTTTAGAGTTAATTCCAACAGTTTGGACCCCCCAAAAAAATCTGATACTTGGGGGAAAAAAAAGATATGCAGAGCTGACCATACCCAATTAGTTTAAACATGTGTGTTTTATGTAACTGTGGTAAAATAACATTTCTTGTATTTAAATATTCAATTAAATAATGAGCATTAGGTACACAAAGGGTTTTCCGAATCTTAAAGTTTATCCTGTCACTCCTGAAGATAGTTACATGTATTTGAACTGTAACTGTATCAATTCCTTTCCTTTTTTTAAAAAGCCTGTTTAGTGTTCCATACAGTTGATAAAAACTTCATCACAAAACTATAAATTCTGGCATAGGTCTATCTATTACAATGCGTTTGTTTTACAAAATCAAGTAAAGATCTTTTAACCTGTAAAGAGTTAAAGGTGGTATCCAATTGTTCAAAGCCAATTTTTTCTCTCAAAAAACCAAATAAATTATTGTTGCCTGACAATATCTCGTAAAATGATGATTATTGATGTCCTACATCTATGTGAAAAGTGAAGCATAACATATCATTCATCATTACAAGTAGGTATTTCCTATGTAAGCCATACTGCATACTTAGCTATTTATAAACAAGAAAACCATATGACCCATAACTTTATATGACCATTCGGGTAATCCTGCTTTGACTTTGATGTCTATTTTTGGCAGAAATCACAATCCTTGCATACTTATAGTTTAAGAAAGAATGGGCATGTAGAGTGATTTTGTTCACAAATTCTACTGTCTTACAATTAAGACAATGTTTAAAAATCTCTTTTGTTAAAATTAGGTTTTACTTTTTGCAGAAATTATGCACTAATTCCCCAAATCGAGGTTTACAAGTTTTTGATGAAAACAAACTGTGGGATACCACCTTTAAAAAAAACTATTAATTAATACTTTATAACTAGATGCAAACTAAATTAATGTTGGTTTTTTATCTTTTTTTTCTGTTCAATTTACTGAATGCTATATTCCTTAATTATGATACAAAAACCTGAATTGAATGGACCTATAAGTACAAAACACATGTGTATGTCACTGTGTAATTACTGATTTGAATTTTCAACAGCCAAGATAAGCTTTAATGGGTTTTCACTATAGGGTTTTGTGGAGATTGAAATGACAATAATATTAAAAGGAACAGACTTGTAAGAAAACTTGGTTGAACATTTACAATGTTTATTAATGTGAAGGGTCCAGTCAAGATAGGGAACGGATCTGTAGTCCATTGTGAACTGGTCCCTTTACTGAACACATTAAAAAAAGGAAATAAAATACTGTGATACCACACACTGTCACATTATCCTTCAATCAGACAAATAAGTTGAGACCTAAACCACTACTGCTTTTATCAGGAAGATACTTAGTCTAAACCTTGGGTCTCCCAGAGCCTACTGCACTTTAATTGGCACTAATATTTCTGATTGTGGTAAGTCAGTAATGTTCGGGAAAAATTAGATACAGATTGTAAATCTAACTAATCTGCATTTAAATAATTGAGCCCTTTTATGAATACAAGTTTAGCATTTAAATAAACAATAATTAAATGACTTACATGCACTAAAATGCATTTGATCTAGCCATACCTGGAGCCAAGGGATTTATTGTTTAGCTATACAGATGGTATTTTCTTTGACCATCACTTAATACTTTTTTGTTGTTGTTGATCATGTTGTGTTTTGATGGGTGCCCTGTTGAAATGTACAAGTGTGTGTGTGTGGGGGGGGGGGGGGGGATTGTTTTTGTTTTGTGGGGATGGGATACTACAGCAATATTTTAAGGAAGACAATTATTTTACCAGTTCAACACGTATCATTCACCCATACCGATGATTATGCACATAAACAGAGAAACTAGTCTACAGCAACTTTACTATAAATTTAAGTATAAAGTTCGCGAACTTCATCAAAGTTACAAAATTTCGTCATTTGGTGTAATATTGCAAATTATTGAAACAACTTACACATGACTTCCAAACTGACCAAGATCCGTGATGCTAATGTACACGTTTAGCCTGGGAACCAACACATGTCAGATTTTATCAACCTTATCACAGACTTCGCTCTGAGTTTACAACTTGGCTTCAGTTGTAGTTCCAATAAGTTAGAGAGTTATTTCCCGTCGTTTTACAAGGGAGTGAACTCATTAAAAACTATACTACAAGACAGCAATCGGGACCCCTCGGCGATTTCTTCGACACGTTATTTCACGCAACGCACGTTATTTCCGAAAGTTACGGAAATGGCCGAGTCGTTACGATTGACAAGACAGAGCTAGGGTGTCAGACATACAAGGCGCCGTGGAGAGCATGCGCTTTAAACAAGAAGATAGTTGTCATTGGAAGTAAACATTCCCTTACACAGTCGATTAATTACATAAACATTTGAGAGTGACAAACCATAACTCTGATGGGAGGTAGAGTATTTGCTACTTTGTCCATCGGCATACTCGGTTTCTTTCAATACTTTCCAAACAGGTGCGAATTTCTATAAATGCCAGCTTTTTTTATAATTTCAAGCTACACATTATTGTTGCAAGGTACAATGTAGTTCTTTTCTATGAAAAAAAAATGGTCTCACAGAACAGCTGCGATTTTCCTGTTTTTGCCAGCTACACTAGCGTCCCCCCCCCCCCCCCCCCCGGCTCGTGTCAATGATCCCAAGAGCGGCGCCAATAATTGTAACCGGTCGCGCCACACTCAATTCAGCCATCATTATTATTTTTTATTTTGAGGTTTCCAGAACTCCATTTATTGCAAAACGTTAAATTAGTGGTATTTATAAATACATATCTAGCTCCAATTTTGGATCGAAGGTGGTGGGTGCTTAATAGATATTTTAAATGAATATTTTAGGATTGCTTTATATTTCATTATATCATAAGTATTCACATAAATCTGTTTTACTTTTTCAAAAGAAACAGCATGGCTGAGCAGATTCATCAGCTTTATATTTGAAATTTCTCTGACTCACTTGTCCTAGTTGGCCTGGAATAAGGGGAACAATCAATGATGGTTTAGAACTAGAAATGCCTCTATTGCCTCCCTTGGCTGAAAGTATGGTTTAAATTAATAATTAATTAATGAAAGTTACATTGTTGCAATTTTTTCGGTGAAGGCAATTTGAAATGTGATGTAAGTATCGTAATTTTTAATAAAAAATGGGCGTTTTTTCTGGGGCGCTAATATCAATGTCACGTACTCCATTTATTGCAAAACGTTAAATTAATTGTATTTATAAATACATAATTATCTAGCTTCAATTTTGGATTGAATCTTATGCAAAAATACCAGAAAAATGTAGACATCTTTTGAAATGCACTTTGGGTGTAGTTTATAAATAATGCTGCATTCTATGTGCGTGTTTTACATGCATATATTTTACAGGATTGTATAGAAAGAGCCTACCGTTGTTGTAACATTTATTTTATTTTATTCGCATCACATTATATTATTTCATTTTACGTTGAAGACTCCTCGTATGAAAGAATTAGCTTTGTTCGTGTAAAAGCAAAGCCACGTGTTGGTTCTGTGTACATGTAAAGGCCCAGCTCGTTGGTCCCTTTCACGAAAGTAGCATGGTTTCAAACGTTCAACGTCTACAAACAATGACAAACCTATATTGTTTTTGTCATTTAAAACGACATGGTCACTCTCAAAACTATTTTTAACCAAATGGTTAATGGAATAAAATATTACCTCTAGACAATGTTTGTGAACATGCTGCCGTCAAAAGATATTGAGGGTTGGGAAGATCAAAGCCTTTTGAAAAGGCGACTTTTATTGAAGCTTAAACAACCTAGTATGTCACCAAACATCGCATGTGTTAATTAACTTCACGTGCATACGTCAATCATAAACAATAAACTGACTGGTGGGAATAAGTATCGTAGTGATTCCAATACACATGAAGTGCTGATCGTGTGGTTCTACGTGTCATGTACCAACGCAAAGCCGTGACCAAGTCGCTTAAATCAAGGCATTGCCAGCTAGACTTTAAAGCCAGCTAGACTTTAAAAATGTTTTATTTTGGTCATTGTAAGGGAAAGTGATATTGCGTACATGCTTTATCATAATGAAACTCATGTTATAATTCCAGAGTGTTCGCATATTTTTTTGTGTTTTTCCTACAGCACTATTCCCTTTAAGTGGATAGGATACAGGTCTGTTGAAGAGTGCACATTCATTCTTTACAAGAACAACAAGCCATACTCCGTCTCAGAACAATGATTTTGAATATAACACTAGGTGTGTTGTTGCTTGTTTTGGTTTGTTGTTGTTTTTTGTCTTACCTGGTTTCATTTTCATGAAATAAAAGCTTGTAAATATTGTTGCTCTTCAGTGGTCCTTTCTGTTTCTTATCATTGGTTATTGATGTGCGTTTTTCTTTCTTCCAGCCATATTTGGTAAATTTGCATCTATCTTTACAATAAATATATCCTTTTATTTTGTTTTCGAATTTGTCACTTTTGTTCATATCAGTGACTTTTTGCAATCTCATCTTAGTACCGAATCTCCATCCAAGATCTTTATACATAATACTTCCGTTAGCAAGTCCGTTCCTTCGATCAATCAGCGCCAAATTTCGCCACGCGGTCTCCACATTGTAACAAATCACAGTTTTATGGCCACTTTATTCCGGCCACATTGGTGCGACGTCGCAACAGTTGCGGGCTCTCTTGGCTGTTTTGGTGGGAAAGCTTGAAGTACAACCCGACACGCTGTGACCAGTAACTGACCGCTGCTGACCATGGAGGATCAGTGCCTACTTACCGCCCAATCTTCAACACCATTCGGACCCGTGACTGCTCGCACCTATTTCCGCTTGCGCAACTGGCCATATGGCGCCTCGCTAGTTTTATGATTTATTGTTGTCCAGTGGCCACCGACGCCTTCCGTCGTATCTGGGAGTCTGTTTAGTGGCTCTAACTGTTTTAATGTAGCGATTAGAGCCCGATTAGCCATGTTTCCGGGCGCCTTTTAAGATGTTACAAATTACAAAACGTGTTGGGTTGGGTTTTGTGTGGGAGTCAATGTCATTCCGCAAATGAACTATGGAAATGTTGTTGTCAATAGGCACATTTAATTATTTTATTTTAATGCTTTAAGTTTATTTCACCTCGTTTACATATTATAACTATTAATAACTTTTTTGCACATATAAAGATGATATTGTCGGTGCTTGAATAAAATTACTTTTAGGTGGTGCCTTATATTGTCGTAAGAAATATGTTTCTTTTTTTACCAGGAGCATTTCCTTCTACTTTTTTTTCAAAATATTGAAAAAGGTAGACTCGCGTTTACTTTAATAATTGCGATATTTACTTAAGTTCAAAATCGCTTTATCAGAAACTGCAAAAATATATTTAATCTAAAAGCTGTGATTTCTTAACAACACGTGCCGTTAACACTATTGACTGCAATAGATAGTTTCCACATCAGTGAAAATCCCTTATCTTGGCAGCCATCTTTGATGGTAACATCAAGGGATTTTCATATGAATTGTATAGAAGCGTAATTTTTATTTTCTAGTAATTTCTTCATATGTGGTCCAAAAATTAAAAGCTATACACCATTGGAAAGCTCTTGAAATTCATATTTTTAATACAATATTTTTAAAACTGATAAATGCACAAAGAATTTATACACATAAATAAATAAAACTGTTGCCTCATACTTAAAACAAAATGAACAGTGTATCATTTTCGGTTGTATTTCTTTAACCTTTTAAACTATCAAAATATAGTTTTGATATTTAAAATACTTTATAAAAGATGTTAAATTTGATATAAAACTCAGTAGTATAGACTGAAAAATAAAAACACAGTGGTGAGTTTAATACAGCACATATTTCCCGATTTCGGCCTGCATTAGCTTCTGTCCACAAAGATGGCTGCCTTAAACTGTCTTATCAGTGTCGATGACATCACATGGAAACTATCTACACCGCCCTTTAAACACATGAAAAAGAAATAAAGAGTACCATTGCGCAACTAATTTGCGAATGCACATTTAATTAATGGCGGGACATATTTATAATCATAATTAAGTTTTGCATAATGTTCAAAAAGTCTAAAGCAGAAAAAATCACCGAACTATATCACCAACAATGCACAAGCTCTTAAATTAATATGCCACTCATGATTACAAACATGCTTCTGAAATACAACAACAAATCTTTCTTTTTTTTTTCTAACAACCAACAGAATGGATTTCAACCACTTATAGGTTTATTTACAATGTTAATGAGCGCGAGTCTTCTTGTCTTCCTTTTTGTTCAAAGTCACAGTTTTTTTACTGTGCTTTTTATAAGGAAGTTAAATTGAAAGTACAAAAAGCTTTTTAAACTTCTTTAAATTAACTCAGAAATATTACTACACATTGTTGCATTTTTATGTTTAATTTTATTGTTTGCTAATGTATGTATTGATTTTAACATAATTCAAAGACATTCAGAGTAAATATAATTCGTCCATAAAATACTGAGAGAATTAACATCAAGTTTTTTAAAACTTTTTTAAGATTGTAAATAAAAAATAATATTACATGTAAAATGTGTACATAACCACATATCATAACCTTTTTACGTTGTTCTTGACAAGTTTACTCGGATATGAGATCTACCACAACACTGCACTTTGGGCTCACTTAGTAACATTTGCATGTTAGTGATATAGTTTCAACTGTACATTTTTTAACATTCTGCATGTAAACGATATCTGTCTCATAGCTCTCTACAAGTTACCTTCTCTTATTTCCTCTCAGTTACCCAATTACCCGTATGTTCAGCCTTTCTCCACTCTTATCTTACACAGATTTCAGTTGTTTAGTTGTCAACACTAGTTTGCGTGTACTACGTATATATCTGCATGGCATTTTCACTATTGTTTTTCTTTCTCTGTGATTTGTTACATTTCATCACTTCGGTATAATATCTAATCTCCGTTAAGAAGAGATCCAATGAGGTCAAATAAGTTGTCTTATAACAGCATAACATGTTTTCTACCATGCTGTACTTTGGCAGATATTTTTAAAATATTATAAGCGAAAAGGGAACACAACTTTTACGGGTTAAAAATGTAAAAACATGATTTCCACATTCTTCTTAATGTTATCTTACATGTAAAGGTAGCCGTTAACGTTAGGACTGTTTTTGTAGCCGCTAAATTGCTGAAATTCAAGAAATTTCCTGCCAAGCACAAATTGAACAGGTTTTGTAACAGTGTAAATATCGCCGGATAGCTGTCTGATCAGAATCTGCACTATTTGATGCAGAGTCAAAGATAAGTCTTTGTTATCAGCAAATATAGAATAATGTCCGTTAGTTAGAGTACCTCAACATTGTCATTAGAACAAGTTCTACTATCAAAATGGTTTACTGGTAAAACTTGATATTAAATCATCGACGATGAAACGCTAAATTCATTGTGTGACCCTTAAATACGTAAATAGTCCTTTGTGAAAACAAAGTTTAACATAATGGTATAAAGTTAACAGTTCTAGTTCCACAAATCACGGAAAGGAAATAGAATTCGAACAACTAGAAAGGTAGTGTCTTAAAACGGGTCGGATATTTGAATTATATTGTTTTGATTTGTCCCATACCATGCAAGTCATATACTAAATAGATAAGCTGATCATCAGAAAATACAGTGTCATTTTTATTTTAATCACGTTGCTGTTTAAGATGAAGATGTTCGTGAATGAAATATATTTAAGATTATAACTAGTAAACATATTTTGCGTTTTCAATTTTCTGCTCATTTAAATACGCAAAAAAAAATCTATGTAAATAGATATATTAGCTTTCAGGAGACAGATTTATAACAGATAACAGTGCTTTAGCTGAAATAGTGCCGATAATTTACCAGTATTACATTGTGCGCGTTATTTTGTAGAATGTATCGAAACTTACATCTATTGTTTTTTTAAGCAATACATTTTATTGCATTTAGCTTCTCATTGCATAGGGAACAATGATACAAACAAATGGCATACAGAATAACAAAGAGTGACATGGTTTGTGGAAAAAAAATGCTTTTTATGTTGTAACTGTCAACATTGAGCAGGATGTTAACATTATAAATTCAACCAAAAGCAATAAAATTTATTTACTTACGATTACATATATACATATAGATCTAACAATTGTTACAATCTATTTATATTAGTTTATTATTATTAATTTAAATTACAGCCAATACTTACTTCTAATCAATTTGCCGCAACACACATTTTTCTGGCGTGAGAGAAATACGATAAGCTTAAGCTTTCGTTTTAATCCTAGTTCATTTGTATTGTATCTTGCATGTTATATTGTTCTGTTATATTATGTAAGACATTCGAAATAAAATATGTTTAAACTAAACTAACAATTGTACTTTTTTTATTTAATAGGTCTTAAGTGTGTGTTTACTTTTTGCTTGCGTATTATGAGGATGTATGCAGTTAACATATGTAAAAACAATGCTCAATTGATATTTAACTTAAATATTTTAATTGATCAGATTTTACCGACGTAAAAATAAGTTCTTCGCATATTTGCAAAATATACACATTTCGCAACATTTATTGTTACTGTATTGGATTTTAGATTTATTAATGAAGTATTTTTCATAGGTGTAGTATTATTTATTTTTGTCTATTTGTCTTAAATCTGAATATTTTGTGCCTATCTATATAAATTTATATTCATGTTCAATCATTCAACTATTGTAGTTGGTACGTTTGACGTAAATAGAGGTGTGTTCATTATCGCGGAAGACATATTAAGGTGTTTGCACATAATGACAACATCTTAATGATAATCAGCGCACTGATCAGTAAAGTTTTTGACATACAGGCAATTTAGGCCAATGGAACACCTAACGTCATCGAAAAAATGGACGGGCTGAATTTAAAGTTAAGATATTTTGGTAAAATATAAAAGGTAAAATTATGTTAGAAATAAACCGATTTGAAGCAACTACGAGCTTGCTTTAGTGTTGTTTTAGCATTTACAAATTACCTTAACAAAACAGTTATATAAGAAGTTATTCTTATTTCAAAAACACAGTACCAAGTCACTCTCTTAGATATCGCTACATTCATTAGGCCTCGGGTCAAAAAGATTCTCTTATTAATTTAACATAAGTATAATAAACAGTGTAATGTTCGTTTTAAATATGTTGTCCTTAATGTATTATTCACGTTCGTTTGCTTATAGCATCGTATAAAGGCATGTTTGATTTATATAATAAAATAATCTGTATTACACAAAATGACTCAATTTAGAGATTGTTTTATTTTATTTAAATATTACCGACAAGCGGTTAAAAAATAATTATATTTATTATTAAAAAAATAATCACCATTTCTTATACGATACTGATTTATTTTTCTCTCATTATCCCGGTATTCAAATAACAATGGTGACCAATCATAAAGTGTGAATCTTCCATCTGTTCACGAGATTCCAACTCGCAATCTTTTGGATGACATTGAGCATTAAAGTTCAGGCTGAAAAATGCCGAATTTATCCAATTATCCAGCTGCTTCTTTACACACTATATCACTAATTGCCGCCAATCATTCGCTTTAATTAGCGCGCACAGGTTAGGCGTAAATAAACACGCATCCCCCGTGACTTGATTATCGAGCTTTAATCCAATCATCGTCTGATGGCGGCCTGTCCTTGTTGTTACAGACGACATTTTTTGCACCATATGTCGTCTGACTGTCGGGAAGTTTACCGACTCCAATGTTCTCGCGCATTTTGCCAATAAATAGGCATTGGTTTGAGCATTTTGCTCAAAATTCCAATAAACAAAATTGACACTATGGGAAATGTACACCGATATTAACATTTTCGCAAATTGAAAATACAGGTTCATAGACCGAGTTAATAAAATAGCTCATTGTGGCCAGCTTTTTGTGTGTGTGTTTTATTACTTAATCATGCGATAGAAATTATAAACGGTTATTCTGCATACATCACATTGTCATAAAAACTCTTACTTGAAATAACGGTATTAATATTTTCCATCCTTTCCTAATTTCTCCTATCAGCTGTATTATCATTTCCACTAAAACATGGAATTAGCTAAAATATTTTCAAAAGGCATTAAATGTAATCCTGTTCTTGCAAAAATACGTTGCATGATGACGCTGTAACAAGATTTAACTGCTAAACAGCTGTCTCATTCTTGGCATACATCAAAATATATCATAAGTTGACATTTTGAATACGGGTACTTTTATATATACAAAAACAAAATCCGGAGCACTAGCTCTGTGCCCCGTTTATTGACGTGTCAGCTCGAAGGTCTCACCCCGGTGCTAACTGGTCCGGTACATTGCCATGGTCCCGCTAACTAGGCCCGTCTTTCACTCTCCGACTTCAGCAGTGACGTAACGTCCGCCAACCTTTGAATTATTTACATCACAACATTTTCTTGTACACACAGCCCTATATACAACCTGTCGTTTTAATCATGTTTTCTCATACACTTTCAGTCGTAGAGCAAACTGACTTTCTTTTCCGTGTTTATATAGCTCAGACATTTTTGTGGAAATATCTATTTCGATCTATCCCAACAAAGGTTAAGAATTTTGCGCAGTTTCTTGGGAAAGGGTGATGTTAAATCAACACTGGATTTTAACTAAGTTGACAGCTTTTCATTTTTAAAACTGCTAATTACCTTAAAGTATGCAGATATTGGGGGAGCTAAAGATAAGTCAGCTGTGACAAAACTTCTATTGAATTATTTCATGAAATGTATTCTGTGTTGTTGGCTACGTAGTTTCTAATAACTAATGTGAACATATTTTCCACGATATCTTATGACCTTTTGAGTGTATGTATGTGTCCTTTTCACTTACAAAAAATACAGAGTTAAAAATAAGCTCCATGTGCTCTCAAAGATTTTTTTCTAATTGGAAAAACTATGGAAGCATTGAAAATAAATATTATCGCAATAATAATTAATGTACTAATTCTTCATTTCCAATAGTTTTTATTCTTCACTTGCAAATTAAAATAGCATATTTTCTCCATTAAGAATTTTATCTGTATAATGACCTATTATTATTATAATCTCTATTATTATATATTTGATATTATTATTTCGTGTTTTTGATATCAATATAGAGTCTTTTCTTATTTATAAAAATGATATTTCTCTATTGTTTGGCGGTTTTGTGTAGTATTTTCCCAAAAGTTTTGTTTATAAAATTAAATACAATGTAAAATTCATAAATCTTTTTATTTCGTCTTAGTGGGTCTTATTTATTACCGCAGTAATGAACTTTCAACAAAACAAAAAAAATTTCGTCCCACAATCATTTAATCAATAAAATATAAATGCCAACGTTTTTAATGAAACCAATGCTTAATAATCAATTCATATATTCTTAACTGTATTATTTTCATCAAAAACAGCAGATAAGTGAAATCCTAACCTCTATATATGTTACAATTCGAGTGGGGAGAAAAGGAGCTCGGAAAAGAAATTCCATAACATTCCTTATAGAAAACAGATACAACTGTCCCCAGATATTTATTGTAAACATTCCTGCATGTGCTTAATATGGACTCGGTCAGTGAATAATTTAATCAGAACTGTCCGTTTGTCGGCTAGCATTGACCCGCTGAGTTTCCTTGCAGCTGGTGAATTATTGTCTTATAAGAAACAATCACCAAATATCAACAAAAGACCAGATATTCAATCCCGCTGTGCTTTACCATAAAACTCGCTAAGATGGAGTTATATAACTCATTAAATAAAACACGGCAGATCTAATTAAAATGTACGTCACGTGGTGCGCCTGGTTTAGGGATGTCAGCCAATACGAAGAGGGATTATCTCCTTCGGCTCCGCCTATCGATACTTAACCGCTTCGCTGATTGGCTTAAGAGGGTAAGTCACGGCGGTGAGATCAAAGGCTTTCTGAAACGGCACGTACCCGAGAAAGTTTGGTAGTAAATAGCCGTCAAGTCATTGAATCGACCAGTTTGCGTCCCAGTTCGAATTGTATCACATGGTTGTAGTTTCAGCGAAAACTGTGGATTGTAAACTTGAAGATCATTACGATCTGAACTGCGCTATTTATATTCGTTAATTTCAGCACATTGATGCGATCGAAATAAATAACAGTACATGAATTGAAAACTATACAGCGGAAATTATCGTGTGGCGTAAACACTAAAGGTTAGATGGTAGTGCAAAGGGAAAATAAAACAAATTCGGCATCCATGATGAAAAATCAACAGATGAGCATCAACCCGCTGATTGAGGTGTTGGGTTCGGACCTGGCCGACCCGATTGACAAGGTGGATGGAGCTGAGGCCAAGTGTGCCGTGAAGTTGGAAGAGAAAGAGCTATGGTCAAAATTCAAGGAGTATACGAACGAAATGATTGTCACCAAAAACGGCAGGTAGGGTACAGTTTTAGTTATGTTATAAGTGTAAATATTATTAATATCTGTGTTTCATGGTGCCATGGACAGTATAAATACCTTTGCATTTAAACGTGCAAAACTAATCACATCTCTAATGCACCCAGAATTTCTATACAAAAAGGTTGCAGGAAAAAAGGCGTTTCACCAGTTGTCGCCATGTATATGGTATTTGGCGTTTTGTTTTTCTCACATTGTTTATATTTCCGATGTAACACTTGCCTTCTTTGCCGTTTGAAGTGGATCTTATAAATATTGTTATCCCGATGTGGTGAAGAATAAAGTCTTAGTAGAGAACTCTGACGTTTTATATTAGAGTTGTACTTACATCTAGTTATGGAAAGTAGATACTATTACTATTAAGGATACAGTTGTTTTCTGAATACTGTATGAATGTCACAGCAATTGAGTGATGTGATCACATATAGCACAAAGAACAAAAATGGAATTAACCAATTCGACAGTGAATATGTCTTAAACGTGTGTTGCTTGTAGCAGAAAGAAGCTCGCTCACGTTGCACTTTGTTGTTCCTAGGATTGTAAACAACTCCCATTCAATTATCATTTAAACGTAATGTCATTACTGAAACAGGAATTCTAATATTCAGTGTGTCGAAAGGTGCATATTCTTAATAAAGACAACTTAAGCAAACTGAAAGAATTTATAGTCTTTTAGATTCTTGTCAGGAAGGTTTAAAAGCACATATGTTCTAATAGATTTGGTAGAATACATAGAACAACATGACAATCTAAATCAAAACTCGACTCAAAATGTAACGTGTAAGTTACAATCATGCTTGATTTTTAAAAGTTTAAAAAGCCTATTTCATGTTAATTAGCTATGCCTACGAATCACTACACCGGCCATGGGCACACATTATGTAGGATTTTAAAAGGAGGACACAAATTTAAAAGGGCCAGTTTTCTTTGGAAAATAGACAAAAACTAACCAAATGTTATTGCATAGTACTTTCGATTTTGAAAACTAAATTACACCTATCAGTAACAGATAGGTCTAAATATTTGCTACTATAAATTTAAACAATAAATAGTACAGTTTAAGTATGCCCTCGTGTCAATGTGTGAGTACACTGACTTTCTTCTAAATTGAACAGACAGAAAAAAAACCTCCCCGCTGACATTATGTGTGGCACATTTTTAACAGGATTGTATTCTTGTCGCGTTGATGCGGTATGTCGGTCGAAATAGAAATCGTAACACAGCGTTTATGAATACTTTCTCATAGTAACGCATCTCAACTAAACCTGGAAACGTATCCATACAGAATCGTTGTGATGACGTTATTCATTATCTTACCTTAAAGTTGGAAATAAGTATTAAGATTAAATGGTTTTATGAATAGAACTGATAAAATTGTCTTAAATCAATGGAAATATTTCAAAATCGAGTACAAATTCTTGTTTAATGTCAGAAAAATAACTAATAATCTATATGGATACGTACAATGTATTGAAGTTTGTGACACCGATCTTCAATTCCAAGAGTGGGTCAATATCAGCACACTATATATTGTTACATTGTTTATATAAACACTAATTCGCTTCACTTTTCGTATTCATTCATAAGTATCTAACATGTATAAGTTTACCATTAACATTTGGCACATGTATAACCTGCTAAGACTGGAGTCTATTGGCCGCAAACATTGTAATTTTTATTATAAGTATGTTGACATTATCAGTAAGAATCATTTAGGTTGTTACAACATAAGTTATGTTTGTTCGTGATATTGTCTTCATCAAAACAATAGTCAATGTGTTGAAAATAACACACAAAAGTAATTAACATATTGTACCTTGCCTAAGATATAAATGCAGACAAATCGATTGGGTCTATAATAATTGTTTCCTTTTTATTTGGTTATATTTAAAATACAATACACATATAAATGGTAATATGATTGTTTAGATATTTTAAATTGCGTTTTAAACCGATCGTACGTAATTATTTTTTTAATATATACTGTATCGATAACAAAACAGTTTAATGTAATATGTTAAGCAGTATAAAATACATCCCTAATATTTTACGAATGTAATATAATTCGGAAATAAAAAAATAATTTAATAATAATTATTCTACATATAATATTCACTAAGCGGCAGTGTTTATATTTAACACAATAACACTGTATATAGAAGCAGATCTGTGCTTTTAACATTTGTCCCGATACATTGTCCAGTTTGTAGGTCCATTGATCTGTTCACCACCTGGTCGTTCCTAGTTGTTTTTAATTACCTTTTGATACATTTGTGACCACAAACTCGCCGCCTACCTTTGAAGTCTTAATTGTTTTTATTTGTCAAAGGTAAAATTAATTACGTATCAAGATGAAATGTTAGTCATTGGCAGATTTGGTGCCCTTATGAAGTAAGGAACTGAATTATCTTTATATTTCCAAGACTAAATTATCTTTTTAATATTATGACACTGGAATGATCTCCAAATTAACTTTACACCACTGCCAATTAATTATTCGTAACAACTGTTGCTTTTGACCTTTAGTGTTGTTTTATCAGCTTTATTTCCAAATCTTTGCTATATATATATATATATAACTCTTCTTAACATAAAACAATCGCACAAATTCTGTTATTTATCATACGTTTTTATTATTGCTATCGCACAATATCTGTTATTTATTTTACGTTTTTATTATCGCTATCGCACAATTTCTGTTATTTACAATTGCCATAATAATAAAGTAATAAGTAATTTAAAAATCATATTTTGGAACTTACAGTTAAATATATTACTTATACGATATGGTAGCACTCTTTTTATCCTTGAACTTGATCACAGTTTGGACATGTTCACTTAATCAAGATAAAATAGTCACAGCATTATCGCTGTTTATAAGGAATTTAACTAATAGTTTGTTTTTATAAACATACCCCCTTTAAAAAAAATACATTTATAAAGCTATTTCTCATTATGTCGTGCTTGGAAATGTTGAATTTTGACGTTCAATTTTTTTCCCAACTTAAAAGTTTCAAAATATTGTTACATACAAATACTTGTATATATTGTTGCTAGATTACTAAGATAGTGCACACACATTACATTTTTTACGGATCCAACTTATTCAATGAACTGTCGTGAAGTAACCATCATAATTAATCTCTGAAATATCAACACCACCGAAAAAATCATCTGGAATCATTTCTTCAACACTTTTACAACTTCTGTCTGTGTGGGTTATTTTAATTAAATCATAATTAAGGAAGTGTACGGGAATTTTCTTCAATTAGAGCCGTCAGTCAGGACAAACATCGGGGTCGTTACGGTACAGATATGTATCTGAGAATTTCCTCCCAGATGGGTTGGAGCTGGGTCAGAACACCCACCACCAAGGAATACCTTTATTAATACAATACTCATTTGAATTTTATGCGAACTAGGTAGACACTTTATTTTTCATGTTACCTTTCGGAAATATTTTGATCGTGTAGTAAAAGTAACTTTGTTTACATCAGCCAGGTGTTGCGAGTCATATTTAAAAATGTAGCTCGTGCGTTCGACCCCAAAGAACCTAAATCTGTACTGTTTTATGCTGCTGGTGAAAATTTGTTTATTTTTTATTGTTGCCAAATGACAAATTTATGATAAGAATTATGAACCTTACATATATTACGGTTGAAATGGGTGCATAAGGTACAAGTAAGATTTTTTAGTTTTATGCCTATGTTAACAGATATTAAAGACCTCATTTGGATCACAATTAAAGATTTAATAAATTGTAAGTTTTGGTTTAGAAATAAAATGGCCAATGTACTTTATACAAGATTTTGATCTTTCTGCAACAAGAAACATAGAAGAATCTGTTACTTTTTCTAACTGCCATATCTAATGCGATAAATAAAACTCATATTATATAAGAGTATTGCCATTAAAATGTTGCTTTCGATTTAACAATATATGACTCCTTTTTTGTATTGACAAATTTTCACAAACATCACTGTAACAGCATGGTCTTCGCCATTCCTTTTATAATACAAACATAATTCTCTAAACACATAACTGATAAGACTTCATATTTAAAAATCAACGCCAGACACTTACTATAAATTTCTCACTAATCCCCACATTTTAAATGCTAAATCAAACACTAGAGAAACTTTGAGCAAACTTGTCAAAAGAAAATGTGCCGCTTTTGATTCGCATTGTACGCAACAAATCGACTAAGATGAAAAGACCGCGACCGCCATAAAAATTTAATTTACTGGCATAAATTTATGTAAATGAACACTCAAGTTACAGTATAACATGCTAATATTGTAATAAACGACCAAGAGCAAATATAGCTCGTCTTTAATCATAGAGTGCACTGAGGACGGAAATAGTGCGGAGCATGACGGGAAGGGACATTTGGAAGAGTTTCCGGTGAGCGGGTATTAGTGGAAAGCAATTGAATAAATTAATTAATATTCACGGATAACAAGAGGAGCCAAGCTGCTGTTGCATGCGAGGATTATAAATTTCGCTAACCAGTCGATTTGCTTCTGTTTTACATTGCAATTGTCTTATTGATACGTAAATTATCAATAAAATTGAAGGACAGCTGAAAATTCGCGAGTATGTTTTAAGGTTTACACACAGTTAAGGGATAATTAAAAATGAATGTTGGTTTTATATAAGACAGTTACACTTCTCCATGTGTCCTTAAAAGAATAACATGAAATTTTACTTTATTTATAAAAATGCTAATATTAAGAATAATTATATATATATATATATCAGTCATAATATACACTACCGTAAAGTTGTATGATTTTTTAATTTTTTTTTTTTTGTTCTTTTTGTTTTGTTTTGTTTAGTTTGTTTTTTGCTTGCAAAAATATCTATTTTCTTTCACTTGGTTATTTTGCTAATAAAATTGAAACAAAATATAAATCCATGCCCATTCATGACGATTCGTGACGAACCAGGGTTATTGAGTTGTTATTTTAAGTGCAGAATTTCCGTGTAAAATTAACAAGAGATACACAAAAAATACTAACCGATATGTCTTTCTGTCTTAAATAATAGGGTCATAGTATATTTAGTTTAAAATATTGCCTGCTAACATCATTTAAAAACAGATTGACGCAGAAAAAAAAAACATCGACCAGAAACTGTTTGGATTTATCTTATAAGTTTTGACAATTTTGTGAATTGTGGAAGGTTAATATTATTTCTTAGTTGTTTCTTTTCCTATTTTTCGCAGACGGATGTTCCCGGTGTTCAAGGTGAGTCTGAGTGGCCTTGACCCCAACTCCATGTACACGATCTTGCTGGACTTTGTTCAGGTGGACACCCACAGATGGAAGTACGTTAACGGGGAGTGGGTGGCGGGCGGCAAGGCGGAGCCCTCGGTCCCCAACTGTGTGTATGTCCATCCGGACTCGCCCAACTTCGGCTCTCACTGGATGAAGGAACCGATCTCATTCAGTAAAGTGAAGCTCACCAATAAACTGAATGGAGGAGGACAGGTAATATCATTTATCCAATCTTTATCTTCGACCAGTACTATTTTTTTTCTTTCTAATAATAAAGCTTGAAAACAACTTTTGCCAAAAATGCAATAAAAGATAAATCAGCATTTTATCACTTCAACATTCAATGAAACAATCTTCGTCAGTAAGGTTTACTGAATATGAAATGGTATTGATGATTCAATTCGTCAACAACAAAAAACTTGACTAACTAATGAAACTCCCAAAACTCGCATACATAAAACAAAGAAAAACCTTGTTAGGGTATTAATAAATAACTAAAACGCATTTAAGCATTTCTTTATTGTTTAACAATTTGTGAACAGATGTATCATTTTTGTCTAAAATACGTCTTCCTGATAATTATTTTTTTTATGCGAAAATTAAGTAAAGCTTGTTACATACAAAGATGCACTATTTCTGATCTTTTCTAAAAAAATTAAAAATGAATCTACAGATTACATAATTAACTTTGATTGCTTGAAATAATTCGTAGAAAAAAAAATATATTATTTTAGAGCTACATTGATGCAGAATGAATTTCTTTTCATGACAACAATAATAAAAAAACAATCAACTGCAATGTAAACGAAATTGCACATAGGTCCGAAAATGCTGCTGTACAAACATCGTAATGATGACCTTTACTTATTGGGATACGTTACACGTTACAAAGATTCCACGAAGTGAATGCTTGTGTTGTTTTAAGTCCCGACCTCTTGGTCCTGGAATTGTGTTTTAAGGACAATGGTCGTCTGGACATAATCGGATTAAAGATACATCTCAGGATAAACCGTGAACTCCAACACCGGTTTGTGAATATGCAAACATCATTGTCGACGATTTTAGATGGAAAGTGACGATTTCTTATACTGAGAAAATATTACAGAAAATGATGTTATATGTGAAATCTATTGATTGAGCATAACACCGAATAGTAAAATATCGACTTATGACAAAAGGCCGATTTACATTGTTAAATAACAAATACGAGGAAGACACAACTTATCGTGCGATATAAATTTTAATAATCCTCCAGAGGAATGTTTGCAAGCAGTGACAATGTCAATACTTAATTTGCTCATAATTTAAAGATTCATATACAATTGCTGTGTTTGTGTAACATAAAATTTTAAGAATTTTTAATTCATTCTTAAGCGGTGAACAGTTGCAAAACAGGATTTCCGTAATGTCGTTTAGCGACTAATGTACCCATCGAAGCCTCGACATGAGACCGTTCATCTACTTTAGTCCGACATTTTATTGCTATTAATCACCGAAACTAATTACCAAATGCCTGTACATTACACTGGTTATTACGGAAAAATCACTGGTTAAATGTCCGGAACCGTAAGGGCAATTTATCTGGCATGTCAGAAAGCGACCAGGGACCAGTTATAGCATCTGTGCTAAGGTCGGACAGGGAACCCGAGAAGACTTGGGCACAGCAGGCAATAACATTTAATTTCTACTTAGGCTAGTTCTGGGGTTATCTTGTCAATACACACTGTACTAAATCATTGTAATACACACAGTTTTCAACTGGCAACGCCTGAAAAGATGAAGTGGGAATTTATATGATTTGAAATAAGGACTCAAATGGTTCTTTTCTTGCTAAAACAACAAAAAAAAAATCTGTTTATTATATGCTCGACCATGTTTCGCAACGCACTTATGATTTTTTAAAAAAGTAACACAATGAAAGAGTGTTAAGTCTTATGTTTAATTTTTAACTTGTTTTAACTTTATGTTCGAGAAAGAAATTCAGATAGACAAAGTGACCAAGACCAAGAGGCTTTTGAGTCTGTACATGATAGTGAAACATCGCTCCCTGTCATTCAATTTCACAATTACCATTTAAGTGGACACTCCTTCTAAACACACCAATGGAAAATGTAAAGTCATCAGCTTATTGAAACGTAATGAAGTATTGACCTTGTCAATTAGTTAGTGCCGGCTAAATATCGTGAACAAACACGAACCTAATGAACAGGACAAACGATCCCGCGACGGACATTTAGACAATCGATTCCAAAGTCATTTAAAGAGAAATGGAATTTCATTCCAACCTCAAAGGTTGTATCCATAGTTTGGACCAAATGTTGTTGTTGTTCTCTAATAACCAAATATATATTTAGAGTGTTGTTTTGTTGTTGTTTTCGCCATGTGTACTGTCTTACAATGTAGGTAGTGTTCAAGGTCGTCTTAACTTAGACTAAAGTGGGAGTTTAAGACGAAACTGATGCATTTTTTAAGTGAAAAACTACTCTTACATGCACTTGGACATTACCTTTAAAACGAACCCGTCTCACAGATTATCGTAACTGAAAATTATCATAATTGAAATGTGTCTTACTGTGTTTTCTATCTCGTATTATATTGTCGTAGGTGTAAAAATAAACTCGTTTGAGGGGGGATGCTATATGTCCTTATTATTTAAAAAAAGAAACAAAACAAACAAAAAAAATGATAAGAAGAAAAAGCAAAGAAAACATTTATAAGAAAACTATTTGTCGATTGCCGAGTAAATCCTGTTAATAAAGTAGCGTTTCAATCTATAAAATAACATTTAAAAACAACACGTGCATGTTTATAAGAAAGAAACATTGAAATAGTAACAATACCGTTTGTTTATATGTTTACATAAGAAAAAACATTGTTTTATGAAAGTTACATTTTTCGGTAATTATTTAAAAAAGTGTATTTCACTTTGTAATAGCGATAAACATGTGTATTTATATATTTCATGCAACAAATCATGTTATACCAAAATTAACACATGTTTATTATTGTATGATTTCAGATTATGTTGAACTCCCTACACAAGTACGAACCCCGACTCCATATTGTCAAGGTTACAGCCAATGCACAGAAGAAACGGATCAGCAGCTTTAACTTTCCAGATACACAATTCATTGCGGTCACAGCTTACCAAAATGAAGAGGTATGCACCTACTAAAATTAAAATGTTTTGATCCTTGCAAGAATCAATATTTTTTTTAAAAATAGTAAGACTTAACATGTGATAGAAGAATAGTTGGTGTGTATTCATACTATTTATTATGTGTACATACATAGAAATAAATTGATACAAGTTTTATGCAGGTAATAATTGTGTTTATACAAAATATTAATAATGTAATTTTCCTTTTCCAGATAACTGCATTGAAAATCAAACACAATCCGTTTGCAAAGGCATTCCTAGATGCAAAAGAACGGTAGGTGCCAATTTATTCTTTAATCAACAAGTTCCGTTTTAATTGCAACATAACTATCAATTCTAGTTTTATTTATTAACAGAACGAGATTTCATTAAGTTCAAACAAGATTATTTTTTCAAACACGTTTTTTTTTTCTTGTGTGAAAAGAAAATGACATGACACCTAGACGTGTTTTTGTTGGAGACCAACGCCTCCTATTTTTCTCTTTATCATGAAATATTGAAATGAGCATTGATATCTATAAAAAAAATGCAAGACCTATAATAAACAGTTAATAGACACTAACTATAAAAACGCCCCCATGACACCGAATGCTGTTAAACCTTTTTTTTTCTGCTCCCATTAATAAACGCAGACAATTATCTAAACATGGGGCCTTCTGCAAATATTGGCACGTTCTTTTACCCTGCAATATTTCCTTCATCAAATTAATTTTCGAATGGCATTGCTTTTGGTTCTTTAATGAGCAGACATGTAAACAATGAGCGCCTGCGTGACAAAGACGATGCACCGTGTATCATGGACGCTTTATTTGATTGTACGTAACGAACACATCCGGGTGATCCTTTATTGATGTCCGCAAATATTTGACGTCTCTACCGAACGCCGCGCGGCTGCACTGTAACTAAAAATAAATCGTAAAAGACAGCCAATGTAGCGGTATTTTACCTTCAACTTTCAAACCTCGGGATTCGTCTGTAATTATTTTTCTTCAGTCATCATTTACTTAGTATCAATTATCATCTATCCAAATATAGACACCGCACCGTAGTGTGTACTGTGCATACATGAAATTCGGTTTAAGTAAGCTTCAACGGGAATCTAAATTAGAGCCCAAATTTGGTTTAATTTACGTGATACCCTGCAAAGATATTCATTTGATAAAGTTCATATAATTTCATCTTTAATTATTTCTTCTAGCTTCGAAAACAACGTTTGTTTGGACTCATTATAAGGGAGCCATTAATTAATTTTTTCAGACAGCGAACTAAATCATGGTATTTATTCTTGTACGTGCGCATTCTTTAAGAATGACAAAGCACCACGATATTACACAAAATGGTATCTTTCAAAATAAGGTTGACCGTGGTGACATCTTAACAGTTTTAACGCATCAAGCAAAAACTGAAAAAGCGACCTTCCATTTAATTCTTGAAATTATAAATAGGACAAGCCAGTTCTTATATTTTAAATATTTTGTTCATTGCAAATAATTTAAAACATTTAAGCATCAGTTTTTCGTCCTGAAATACCGTTTTACATTTATTAAAAATTATTATATACACTTTATCACTATACTTTCTCCAGGATATTAACAATACTTTATATTAAATAACAATACTGTGTTGAATAATAACATTACTTTATCACTTTACAAAAATACAAAAAAAAAACACCTTTTAAGTTTACCAACATTTTATTGAAAATATAATAACTTGTTGATTTCAGGCCTGACCAGAGAGAATTTTTGGAAGATAGTGTAGACAACCAACAGAGGTCCTTCTCTCATCGTAAGTATTAGAACTTCTGTAACTGTACTTATACCTTCTTAGTTGAGTCGCCTGTGGCGTAGTGGTAAAGTGGCCCACTTGTAACACCTCTGACTGCTTAGCGTTTTACCGCGTGGGTTCGAGTGACGTTCGGGGCAAAGTTCTTAATGTGAGACGGTCTTCCAGACAGTTTTCTCAGTCTATCTCCATATAAATAGTAGACGTCGCTTTATTGACCACAACTGGTCGCTGGGAAGAATTTCAAAAAAAGTCTCTGTAATTTCATGTTTAGTTATAGTTATAAAACTGTCTATACATTCGAATGTGTTGTATAATTAACTAAATAGCTCCTTAGTGTAGGTGTGGGAGGCGGGGCGAGGTGTGGTGGGGCGGTATTCGACCGGAATGGCAAGAAGTGAGTTATACGTTCCATACATACAATGAACTTTAAAAAACACACACACATTGATATTTGCAAAAGCATCAATGAATAAAGCAGTTACAGCATATTCAGTTAGCAAAAGTATAGTTTCAAGAAAGGTAACACTCTAAGTAAAAAGCGAATCTCAACATTACTTTGTTGTGAGCGCATGTGCTAACATCGTACGGGAAAAGTTCAACAATTGATGACTTTTTCATTGTTCGCTAGTACATGTATATACCCAAAGACATGATCATTGTATATATTTTAACAATTACTGCACCATTGGCCAACAGAGCAGCCGGCTCGAGCATCCACAATATGATGATGTGTCTCCTAACTTTTACAAGCAGGTGTCGCTCACTTGTTTGTTCGCTTCTGAAAAAGTAAACAAACCGGTGTGTGCTTTCAAGATTACGTCAAAGCAAATATGCGCGCCACCTTCTTTTTACAGTGATCCCTTATTCGATTCTGACACCTATGTATAAGCTGTTGACTCTTTTATTCCCCTTATTTAAATGATACAATTACAACCTTTTTCTTGTCAGTAAACACATTTTGCTGTATAATTATTTATTATAATAATATGTAAAGGAATAATTGAAAGTGACAGTACAAAATGCGTAATTAGAACTAGCGGAAATCGAGGACATGAGCCGCAATGGCCTCTCCAGCGTGTTCAGTGAGCCCCCACCAGCCGCCATCCGATCAGAATTTATATAGGCTGTAGCGGATGAATACTATCTATTATTTCCCTGATTTACTTTCTTGTTATATTGAGGGCCACTCGATGTAAACAAACATGGGTGAAATGAGCACAAGAAAGACCGCGAGCAGGTGTGTAGAATCAACACGAAGGCCCCCGACTTCTATATCAATACCCGTGTCTACCTGTCAGGGAGAACCCTGGGTTCTTCGTGTCCTATCTGGCCGTCAGACTCACACAGACTCACATATAAAACGTATTAACTTCTCGCCAATCGCGAGAGTCGAAATACCGAAAGGTGTCCGTGAAACGGCGGTGAAAGATGAAAATAAGATGATGTCACTCTGAACAATGTTCTTAATTAATTGCTGTCTGTCTTGATTAAACATGAAGGTCCACAAAGCCCGGAGACAGCTTCTAGCGCAATTGCACCAATGCCTTAATGGTTACTACCCATGTTAGAGGTTGCTTTGTTGTAATTTTTATTGGCTGCACGTCCATGCATGGCTTAATCCACCATAATAATATAGTAGGTGATTTATTGTTGCGTTTTCTTCCCGACGGACTGTATGCGTCATTCTAAATGACAGTCTAAATGTTCGCATCTTTATTAAATGAAAACACTGTTCAAATACGCACATTAAATCTATATCCTTTAATTTAGATAAAAGATATTAAATAATGCCGAGTGACTAAGTTTTTGAAGAATCCAATAGCTCAGTCACCCTGTTTGATATATGGATATTCTTTGTAATCAAACTCAATAAGTTTCCTTTCAAAGCTCAGCCAAGTGAGCCGTAAATTTCTGTCTAATGCACAAAACAGATACTGCCATTGTCAATAAAAGAGAAAACACAACAACAAATCACCCATTGGGACATCTGGGAATCCAACCGGGTGTCAAGTACCCGTATGTTGATACACCGCTCAAAGATGTCTAGCGGTTACCACGCACGGCTCTTCTTATCCCTAACACCGTTTATCAAACTTTGTCAAAATGTCACTTTAGCTTATCAGTCGAGGTGAGAAAGAGCGAATTGATACGGTTGCGAATTGTATAGGGGGCGAATCGTAATCCCGTGGTCCATCTAAATTTCTCTTACTTCCTCACGTATTTGTGAAGTAGCCCCGATAAACTAACCTGCTCCCTGACCATAAATTACAGAGTGCCTTTGAGTGGAAATCTTCGAGCAAACTGGGATTGTAAGATTTGAAGGCGGCCAGGTGGTCGTGCTACAGATAGTGCGATTAGGTAAAACAGAAACGAAATTAATGAAGTATTGAGCGCGTGAACGTACCGCTACTGTCGTTTGTTTGCCCGTCTGTCTTACTCCTCTAATCCTCTTTGAAGCTCGTACCAAGGCCTAAGCTTTGACTAACTCATATCAACCCAACAGACATAAGCATTTCAGTTCGTTGGACATCTCGTGTGTTTTTTTATAACAAGAACATTTGGTTTTTAAACAGGGTGTATTCCAATAATTTTTAATTGTTATACAGCAACATCCGGTTTTGCAATTATTCTTGATTTGAGGACATTACTGTTGTTGTTTTTTCTTGTACAAAAAAACAACAACAAACTATTCACTGAAGCATAAAAAAGGTGAAATATTTTCTTCAATACTCTTTATATATAAGATTGTTTAGGAACAGCAATTAATACTCCCAATGAAATTATTGAGATTAGTTTAATAAATATACTTCCGAATAAAAGTGTAAATAATGAACAAAACTTTAAACAAGAAAAAAAACTTTCTTTGATGTATAAGAGACAAAAATAAAAATAAAACGTATAGATAAAATGCACACATTCCCATCAACGCGACATATCGAGCATTGACAATGCTTCGTGTAAAGGTCTCACATCACAATCAGTGGTGGATAAGCTTCAGGTAACTTGATGTGAATGCCTGGTTTATCCCGAAAAGTCCCAACAGTCTTTTGTCGGACTTGTAACTTTCTTTTAATATTTACAATAGGCTGCCAGGGACACTTAAACCCGCCTCAGATGTATATAACTTGAAGCATTTAAGCCATCAACACAGATAAGCGATCTACGTATGTCTAATATTTTGATAAAATTGAAAGTTCGATTAACCAATTACTCCATTTCTCAAATGCCATACCCCTGGTCGGATTATGTGCAATACTAAGATCTGGTCAATTCTATGATATAAAACGCTTATGTGATATAGATCATGATCAATGAATATCAAGCGTTTCTAAGATATCTACAAGAAGACAAATCCCAATCGGGGACTTGAGAAAGATCCGCTCATTTAAAGATGTCGGCGTCTTTGATGTTTGGCTGATTTCAAACAAAGAGATGAGCACAGATATTATTTATCGTGTTTTAAATCAGATAAATGAAAAGTTTTAATTTTCATTATTGGGGACGGGTCGACACATATGTGCGAGGAATCACCTCGATATTGACAAATAACACGAGGTCACAAAAGAAATGATCAAGTGGCATTGCTTGATGCGCTGATAGTGACACTTCAGACTGTCAGCAACAATAGGACCCACGAACAAATTGGAAATGGTCACTCTGGTTTATTGGTAATCGATCCCTTTTCTAAGTTGTTTCCGAACGATGGATAAGTCCTTAGCTGGTGTATACCTGGTTTTCTGGTCTGTCGATTTGTTTTTTTGTTTTGTATGAGCATATTATATACTGATTTGAATGGCGATTTTTTTTCAAGAAGACGTCTGGGATAAATTAAAACTTAGGGATTTATGTCTCCCTATACGTAAAATCATTATTACACATTTTTGGGATGACGAAATCATTAATATCTAGATATTTCATTTATTGTTGTCACATGTTTGTTCTTACTAACTGCGAAATCATGAATGCAAATTAAAATGACAACAATAGCGATTTGATTTGCCCTTTATATAGGTTTATTTTCAGAAGAACGCATTAAACAGGAATCTCTATGTAGAATTTCCACCTCTTACAATACTCCCTGGACTCCAACATGATTTTTCTAACATTTCTACCATAGCGTTTAATTCTGTTTGTGGATGAAAGAAGCTGACTTGTTACCGTGTGGTCTCGGCTTGTTACCATCTTAATTGTCCAATGACTGATTTCAATTGGGCTCCGTTCTCCTAGCGATCTGATAGCGAGTTATCATCCCGTCACGCTTTCCTGCTGCCAAATGGCATTCACACACCTTTCATAGGCTTTAATAGCCGTTTAATATCGCCCCGTACATCACCGCATACACCACCCACGGCGACAGTTGTGTCGTCAATGTTTTCCATATAGCTCGTCTGTGCATCTTTCATTTTAAAACGATTTCCTCCATGTTATGAGCAAAGGAATGACTTCTTTACAATATGAAATAAAATATGCATTTTAGTTACTCATAATTTTAACGTGTTTCGTCGCGTTAAAGTTTTGTGTGGTGTCTTCGTGCATTGTAAGGATGTGCCAAAAACTGGCTTGGGTGGTGGGTTGGACTCTGTTTAACTGGCGACACGGTCTTTAGATAAATATCAATAGGAAATTCAATCGTCTGCCAGATAATTGATCTTTATAGATATCTTATTAAGTATGATTGAAAAAAATTATTAACCAGATTGTCTGATAGTTTAGGGATATCATGAACGCAGTGAAGCATTCGGGCGTGTCGTGTCTGTATTTTTCATGCGACTGGAATGATTGTATTTTCCTCGTTTTCGTCTAGACTGTGTACTCATTCGCTCATTTAGTTGTTTTTTCTGGTGATATTTTTCCTTACCCTTTCTACATGCATATTATTTAGCTATTATATACATACTGAATTGATAGTGTGTACTAATGCTCATGCATTTTTAAAATTTGTAGTACTATACGGGTGCAATATTCAAATTTCAATATTTCGCTGCTGACACGTGTTATCATTTCTTGTGATTATAGATGCGAAAATAGAAACACTGGCATTTTCATCTTCAAATTTACCTACCAACGTGTATTGATTTATCTTTAACTTTCCGTTGTCTGTTTCAGTTTCCGGTACGTGGTACCTGCCGCCCGGCGGCGCCCTGGTGCCTCCCCCAGCCCACCAGTTCCCTAACGCCCTAAACCTTTCGAACCCACACTGTGACAGACTCAGCTTCCGGAACTCCCGACATACACCATATTCTCACCCTTACCAACGTCGGTCACCCACTGGTGAGTCACGTAACAGAGATTAGTAGTAGTAGTAGTAGTAGTAGTAGTAGTAGTAGTAGTAGTAGTAGTAGTAGTAGTAGTAGTAGTAGTAGTAGTAGTGCATGTATTATTATTATCATCTCCGCCATTTTCACCACTGTGGTTTTAATTTTACGTTATATTTATTATTTGCATTGTTGTGCTGGTGGATTATTGTTTCTGTTTGTCGTAAGTGCTTTTTTCTGGTAGAACGATTGAGTCGACGTTACACGTATAGCATCTAACAGTAATCAGCAGTGCAAATTTTGAAACTCTTTATGTGTTGAGTATGATTTCTACTGTGTTTGGAGAAATTCGCTCAATGTAGAATGCTTAAAATTTAATAACACAAATATATAAATTTATAAAAGCAGCGATTCTAGATGTTTTAACTGCTATTGTATTGTCACTTCGTTTGATAAAAACTCCCAGAAAAGCCTGTGGGGGTCTCTAGGATCTGTTATTTTATTTTTTATTTGAAACGAAAAATGCAACATTTGTTACAACATGCTATGAAAATGTTGCTTACACTTGCCATTGATGCGTTAGGATTAAACGATTTTGCAATGTCATCACAGGATTACACAGACCTCTCTGATCTACAATTGCGTAGTCATTTGAAGTCGATCTATTCATCTACATCGTTTTATTTCTGCTATTTAACAATTAAATTTAATTGTGAACCTTTATTGGTGGACAATAAAAGAAAGGACCCGCGAGCCATGTCCCTATGGTCACAAAATAAACCGTCTGCTCCAAGTGGGGTGGGTGTAGGACTATGTCGGAGTCCCGGCAAATAATGGCGGTTGTGCGGTACTTAAGTCCGAATCCGGGTATCTTATTTATGGCGACTTGAAGATGAAAAAGGACAGTTAAATGATAACTTTCTAAGTGAACGTGTTTACCTATGTTTATTTGTCGCCGTTTTCATAGCCTTCCTTTGGCTTTCTAAACATATTAAACGTTTCATTTTCTTTTGTAATATCCATTAAAACTCCACTTGATCGGTAATTGAAAGGAAAAGATTTTCATTCTATCCTACTTGGGGTATGAATCGGCAATTTTTATTGCGCCTCTGTTGCGTTCGGTCAGAATGACACACAGATATATGTGTATTACCAGTTTATCTTAAGCATGTCTAAATGATTGAAAATTTAAAATGTGTTTTTATGCTTTCGATAGGGGACATTTTTTAATTTCTGAAAATACTTTATAGACCTTATATAACTGTCACAGTTTAACTTTTACAAGTGTCTGGTACAAAACTGCTCTGAGATTCGGTACCTTATTATGAAGTAGGTCGACACTTTAATACAACTCAAACAGACTTCAAACAGGAACACGCTAATTGGAGTTTTATTGGTGCACACTATCCGACCCTTATTTTTATAATCTAAATTATCAATTTAAATCGTCATTTGGATCACATTGCGGGCAACGGTTACCACCTCACCATGGTCAGTGATTTAATCCAGAGTCCCCCAAGCAATATTCTAACACAAACGAAGCACTGCATGAAAATTGGCAAATTATTCTTCCAATATTTCGTCACAATTTCAAAGAGAACCTCCTTTAACCCATCGAATTTATTCATATAAAAGGCTATGTTTAATTGATTGATTTGTCTGCAATTTGTCCGCATCGTCACTTCGTAAGTTGATAATTGGACTTGCAATTGTTCACTATCATACTAAACTGTCCAGGACCCCTTCCTCTTTAGTTGATGACAATGCACCATAAAACTACGGGCACAAACGTTCGGCTATTTATTCTGTCGTGGTTTATTGGGGTCCGCTTAAAAATAGGACACTGCTGACCGACAGTTAAAGCAAATTGTCAACAAGTGACGAATCTGAAGAAGTTGAAGGGATTGTCTAGTGTCGCAGTGAATGTCTTCGTATGAAGAAAATGTCCAAAAAGTAGCGTGTTGTTAAGAAAATATAAGTGGTGTCCCTTTTTAATGTGTTTCATTTGTCAGGTCTACCTATCAATTTAAACAGATGCTAAGAGAATAACCATGTATAAATACTCGTGTTTGTAAACAATCGGTATTATATATATTGTATATATATATGCAGATATACCACGAAGTTTTTTTTCTCCATCAAATCGTTATGTCGACAAATATTTTGTTTTCTCGACTTTACTTAAAAATATATGTTCATTTTCTATATTTTTTCAGGGACGCTATCACGTGACATGACGTCGAACCTGCCTGTTCTCAATATAGGCGACAACTGGTCTCAGTTTAGTAGCAACTCCAGCATGCTGACCGCCAACACGCCCTCCCAGTCTCAATACGGGATGTGGATGGGTTCCACCATGGGCAACTTATCACCCAATCAGAACTGTTCTATGCCGTATCTACGGAACGCCGGATATTCAATCTCATCAACCAACAGCCCAACTTCCGTTTCTTCAGTATCCGGTGGAATGCTGAACGCGCAGACGACATACGATCAATGTGATATTTCCAACTTCGTGCCGCACGTGCGAGATATTACCAGAAACAATAGCTGGAGTCCACTAACCCCGCCCCCAATATGAACACGTGATCTCCCTCATTTGCATACTGTGATACCGCAATTATATATCTTCCGGGACAGAAACGAAAGCGACTCCGCAACGAAAAAAATAGATTAATGTTAAAAATACTTAAACATTTTGTTTTGCTTACAAGTTTGTATTTTTTTGTTGAAGTTTGTCGATACGGATCAATTAAGGCATGTGTCCACTGTATTATAGTGATGTTGTTTGCATGAACATGTTTGTTGCTTTGTCCGTATTATAGACGGTAACTTACTGAAAGTGTGTCGAAAGTAGGTGTTTAAAATACCTGAGCAATTCCTCTTATTAACACACAGACCGACTATGAAATGCCAATTTATCGGGTGGCGTGTTTTCTTTGCTAAGGGACCCTGAGCAGTTCGCCGCTAGTGGCGATGATTATGTAATTTGTAACAAAAATAGCCGACGTGTGAAATCAAGGGGGAGAGGGAAATGTTTTCGTCCCCAGAAAAATGACAATTACCGAAATGTGCTATGCGCTTTTGATGCAGAGATGTTACTTTCAGATGATGTCGCGCTTGGACAGTGTGATTTTGTATCAGAAGGACTGTTGTAGATATATCCTTCAGGAAAACTCTCTGTGTGCGAGCATTCCGCTTTGTTCGCCATTGGTCGCCAATGAATAACAATCGCCCAAGTTTGTAAATACTATCTAGAATAGGATCATGAGTGTACAGAGAGGTAAATATTTAATATGGGCTTGAATTGATATTCAATTAATTTCAATTTGTTATATTTTTGTACATTTTTTGTATAAATCGTATACATTAAAGCCAGAAGAGGACTTACAGCGACTTTGTTGTTCACAAAGGCAGTGCTGCCTTGTCCAAATAAACCCCAATCCCACACGTGCTACCGCGGTATTTATAGTCCGAGAATCGACGGGAAATCGTATTTACATACGGAAATTCAAGCATTCAATTATAATAATTAGTTATTTGTTGAAATCTCAATGATGAAAAGACAAACTGCCCGCTCTAGCCTGTGTACGTGCGTGATGAAAGAATCAAGACAGAGAATCGAGGAATTATATCTATAACCCGTCTGTAATTAGTATCAGACGAAACTGAAATTGAGAAGAATATAACGCACAGAATGAAGTGGCTAGGCCTGATACAAATTAAATAGTATTAGCGCGAAGTATAACTTTTGAGCTGTGATTGCCCGTTTGATGGCTCAGTTCAAATGTTTGCTTTCCAATTAAACGTATTCGCACAATAACTAGAAGGGAAAAACCTACAAAAGAACCCCAAAGTCGAAACAGAAATGGTACAGTCTTACGCACTGGAACGGGTTAATCACATTCAAACATGACATTCTTGAGTGTACCGAAAATAATATTCAGTTGGTCGTTTTTTACAGATTACATAAAGAATTGATAAAAAGAGCAACATCTTTAAATGAATCTCGAAAACTATCTATTAATTATTACAAGTTTGTGAAATACACGGCCATGTCACAATGGAGTAAGACCGAACCGACTATACCTTCATGGAGTTAGAGTAGAGCCTTAGAATGAAATAAATAAAAAGAACACAATGGTATATTATAAAACTGCTAACAAATTAGCAAACAGTGTTACGGCTGGTGTCAACGTTTTGATTGGATTCGACGCCAACGAAGAAATTGAAATAATGGACAAATTACCTGCCTTCCAATATAAAACACTGCCTGACACTGGCCTTGACCCATTTGAGGAAGTGTATAATAAAATTATCAGTGGAAAATACATGTCGGGTCTTGAAACGTACACATTTGTATTAGTTCACATTGGGTTATGTTGTACGCACGTACAGTTTTCAACTTTAAAAACAACAACAAACACAACGTGTAGCTTATATGCCGTTACCAGAAAAAAAAATGAACTCAAACATTATAAACTTTTGTCGTGCTTCCTCTTGCAAAATAACACTGGAATTACCATACGAAAACACAACACATAGAATACCACACATATTAAAATGTCGATGCTAAAACCTAAATCATTAAATTTTAATGTCAAAACTTCTTAACACAAGTAATTAAAGGAAAAAGTAATAATATAATGCAAGTGTATCCGCTTTTCCGTTAATAATGAAAAGTTGAATAACAGCAATATGTCGCTCAGTTGTTTAAACGAGTTATTTATTACCCAATAGTAAAACATGTTAATCTTACCAGTACAAATAAATAGAAAAGTTAAAAGAGAATATAAGTACGAACTTGTAAAAGTGGGTAACACAATATGCTCTCGCTAAATAATCAACCATTAAAAGTCAAACATGTAAATGTACTGTGAATGAATGTTAAAGTATAACTGCACTCTTACAAAAAAGAACAATATTATAGTGCAAGCTTAATGAGCACCATGGAGAGAGGAACATGAGAAATGTCGATATAGTTATTTGCCTATTAAAGTCAGCTAAAAGCAAAACCTTAAACCAAAAGCTCCATCCGGTTTTGGACTTTACTAATTTTTTTCTTTTCCTCACAATCAACAAGGCATAATAATGCAACAAAATATTACGTATGTGCTTCGCTATTAAGTATCGATATGAAATAACAACAACAACAAAATGAAGAAATATAGACATGTCACTTGATTGGTTTGACTGAACATATCTTTACTTCATCCTTAAGCGTGACATATATACTGTTACAAACCCATGCTATATTCCCATGTTGTTGTTATTGTTGTTTGCGTTAATATTGTATGTCCTACATGTCAGAGTTGATATACTTATAAACAAAGTCTGAGCAGCTAATAGTGTAGATCCAGATCAGACAGCTCCCAGCAGAGATAAAGATATATAATTATGTTACTTGTCGTGAGCTGTCTGATCTGGATCTACACTATTTGCCTGAGCCTTATAAATACGTGAATAGCAGACTTAGAGTAATACATAATCCTACCAATCCCATTTTAAAGACTGTTTTATTTTCATGTTTAAAGTGCTTAAATAAAAGTTCTGCTGACTTGTAGACAATTATATGGTGTGTTTTAAACTATTTAACATTTACAATAAATAGAGGTGTATGCTCGAACGAGTAGTCACGGAATATATTTATTCATGTGTGGCGCAGTCACGATTGAAACTATTATTTTTCTATTATCACGAGTATAATAAAATATGATCATACACCAAAATCTGCAATTTATTTATATCATGCTAATTTTGTCTTTAAACTTTATTTAAATCAGATGCTTTGCCAGAGAAAACAATCCCTACTTACCTTCCTTGGGATACAGAGTGGAAATGAGAATCATTTAACTGTGGTCCAGAGTGAAATGATAAGGCTTTCTTTCACTGATATTTCTCACACTTTCCCTGAAAAGCATGAAATAAAGCAGTTTGGTTGACCTCGATACATGAATACTTTCACCATGACGCTTTTATTTATATTGTCTTTAATTTTTTTAAAAGCCACGTGTGTTAATAGATTTGGTATGATTAGGTACTATAATGTCTATTGAAGGTAAATTTGGTATGATTTGGTACAATAATGCCTATTAAAGGTAGATTTGGTATTATAATATCTATTTAAGGTAGATTTGGTATGATTTGGTACTACAATATCTATATGAAAGATTGTATCCGACAGTTTGGTCCAAACATTATTCCCAACTAGCCAAATAAGTCATTGGTACCTGAAAAGGTCTTGCAAAATGCTGCTCATAGATGCCAAAGATCTGTGTGAACAGTGTAAATATCCACTCCTCGATGCGAACAGGTGTTTCTAATCCGAGCCACGATGCAGAGATAGCTATTTTTAAACTTAGAAAACCTCGTGACCAATTACTTTTATATAGCCATGCGGGT